>PVJS01011689.1:25605-45335 GCA_004027185.1 Glis glis | reverse complement strand
ATAGTGTGGTACACGGCGAGTACTGACTGAAAATCGGTTTCCGTCTTTTTTTTTTTTTAAAAAAAAAAAGAGAGATTCACCATGACAGAAGTGTCTTCCGGTCCCGCGGATCATGCCCTGTATCTCTCCACCCACACTCCTATCACATTCCTGTGATCTCCGGGCCCACGTCTCCAATGCCAGTGTTTTTCATTGCTTTTTCCTGCCTCTGTCTCCTCGTTCACCAAAAAAAAAAAAAAAAAAAAAAAATTAAGGAGTCCCCAGAAAAAAGCTATAAAGCATGTTCGGAAGCTCCACGCTGCCAGCTTCATTTCCCAGGATAAAGCTGATGAAATTTTCTGTGATTCTAACAGCTTTTCAGATTGTGGGAGATTAAATTCCACACACCCGGGCCAGTAATAGCTTTAAAAACGTGCAGTTTCCGAGTTGCTTCCTAGTTTATTTTTTGCCCCGATCTTACTCTAGAAGGACAGATGTAAGTATTTTATTTTATTTATTTAATTTATTTATTTTTTTTCTGGTACCGGGGATTGAACGCAGGGGCATTCTACCTCCGCGCCACACCCACCCCCGGCCCTATTTTTTTATACTTTATTTTGAAACCGGGTCTCACGAAGTTGTGGAGGGCCTCACTAGGTAGAGAGAGAGAGAGAGAGAGAGAGAGAGAGAGAGAGGAAGAGAGAGAGAGACGGAGAGAGAGAGAGAGAGAGAGAGAGCTGAGGCTGGCCGCGAACGTGGATCCTCCGGTCTCCACCTCCCAAAGTACTGGGATTACAAGTGTGCGCCACCATGCCCGGCTCTAGATGTAAGTATTTTAAAAAGTGGAGTGAGTGAAGAAAGAGGTTGGACTGGTTCGTGAGGACTCAAAGTGAAGGGTTTGGTGGGAAATGCTTTTGGAGCAGAAATTTGTCTTTCATTCTACTGCACTGTGGTGTTTAGTTGTGGCCAGGGGACCACGGAGGAAAGACTGCACGATGTTACTAAAAACTCTAACTTTGTAAATAATGTTTCTCTTGCAGCTCAGGCTTTTCAATTCCATATAAGCAGAAACTTAAGACACCAGGACACTGGATGGGAAATACAACTTCTCAGGATCTCAGTCCTTAGAAAAGACTAGTGAAGATTTGAGAGAGAGAGAGAGAGAGAGAGAGAGAGAGAGAGAGAGGTATGCTAAGATCAATCCCAGGGCCTCATGCATGCCACTGAGCTACATCCCTAGCCAAGAATGCCTCTTTTCATGGAATCAAGAAATTTTATAGACCATCTCCATAAATAATTAGTTTGAAAGAAACTTTTTTTTTGTACATGTGTGTTGCTGGGGTTTGAACTCAGAGGCGTTCTACCTCTGCGCTACACCCCTGGACCTTTTTATTTTTTGTTTAGAAACAGGATCTTGCTAGGTTGCTGAGAGTGTCCCTAAGTTGCTAAGGCTGGTCTTGAACCTGAAATCCTCCTGCCTCAGCCTCCCAAGGACTGGGATTCGAAAGAAACTTTAAAAAAAATGTTCTGTACTGAACTTCATGCATAAAACTATATAGGATGCTGTAGGAGAAACAGAAATGGCCACAGTCTCTACTTTTTAGAAACTGGCACCCTCATTGAGGGCAAAAGAAACATGTAGAAGATAGTCAAGCCAGGATGAACTGGGGAGACAGAGGGTTTCAGGCAAGATGGTCTCATGGAGACCAGCAGAGGTAGAAAGACTACCAGAGGGATTAAATCCTCCTTAAACCTGAAAATACTTTAAAAAGTAACTGGGGAGATCAGAGCAGATGGCAGGAAAGGAATGTCAAAGTACCCACCATTTACAAGCAAATAGTTTAAAGGATTGATTCTGCTTAATAGAGTATTTAAAGGATAATCCTCCAAATGCATAATTTCAGGGGAGGGGAATGAAGAAAAAAAAAAGAAAGAAAGAAGTCATTGGGTAGTAGAGGAAAAGAAGTACAAGAGAAATATTTAGATTCTTCAAGACAAATGCACCACAAAATCTAAGGACTCATATACCTTCTTCTATTACTAAAACAAAGAAGCAAAAGACTAAAACAAAAATCATCAAACTACCTGGCCTTCACTAGACAGAAAAGGGTGTCGTCAAACTAGAAATCATGTCAAATGCGTCACTATCACAAAATCAAACAAGAGGAAACCTAAATCTATACAGAACTATCAATTGGCAGAAAACCATGAAATGAATTTTTATGCAAATTTATCCTCCAAAGAGAGTAATAAAGCAGAATAAAAATGTGAATTTGCACTCCAAACAGAATTGTGTACACTAAATAAGCATTTTTAGGATGTCATAAAACATCTTGAAATGGAAACTCGAAGACTAAGAACAGAAATGGACAATAAACAAGGGAATTTTCACACAAAGCTGATTGAACTCAGGAAGGAAGTGGGAGAAAAAGACACAATGTAGTGTTTAGAAAGGAACACTAAATTATGAAATGCTCACGTGAGGAGCATTTCAGACTCAACTGCAAATTTCATAAGGGTCATCAGAGAAAGGCAAGAAGACAGCCAGCTGCGTGAAAATGGCAGAAGAACTAACATGAGTGTGAGAGGAAGTAGCAGAAATGGAAGACGTCAGAGAAGGAAGAGTGTGCCTCTGATTCAAGTTTCTTGAATCAGAAAATCAAACAAGAAAGGAAAAAAATTCATAGAGCAGAACCAATATTTAAAAGTATAACCCCCCAAAAGGATAATCCAATATTTAAAAGTGTAACCTAATATTTATATTATTGTAAAAATATAACCCAATATTTAAAGGTATAACCCAAGAAATGGTTTCAGAAAAAGATCTACACATTGAAAGGACTACTTGGGAATAGTAACCAAGAACCAATGACCGACTATGAGGTAGTTCTTAGCGGAACTACAGGATCGCAAAGATAATGATAAAATCCTGACGAGCTGCAGGGGAAAAGAACAAATCATTTTATAGGGAAGGACTTAGACTGGCAACAAAATTTTCATAACCAACTTACATAGCAAGGCAACATTGGAGCAATATTTATTACTTTTTCTTTTTTTCGGTACTGGGGGTTGAACCCAGGGACATTCTACTTCCAAGCTACACCCCCCCAAGTCCTTTTAATTTTTCTGTTTTGAAACAGGGTCTAAGTTGCTGAGGGTCTCATTCAGTTGCTGAGGCTGGTCTTGAACCTACTATCCCTCTGTCTCAGCCTCCCAAGTTCTGGGGTTACAGGCATGAACCATTGCACCCAACTCAATGGAACAATATTACTAAAAAACTTAAAGAAAGAAAAGGATTCTCTAGTTTCCTCTTTATGTCTACTTTATTTAATTAGAATACTACTCTGAGAAAAGCTGTCTCTTCTCCCCCATTTATTTATTTGATTATATGAGCACAGACTCATGGTTATTTTATTTCATTCTGTGGGTTAAAAATCTGGTACTTATTTTGTTGCTCAAGTTGTTCCAACTTTGACAGTTATAGACTCCTTCAGGTCAACTCTTGGTTTTTTTTTTTTTTGCGGTACTGGGGATTGAACCCAGGGGCATTCTACCTCCAAACTACACCCCCAGCCCTACTTTTTATTCTTTATTTTGAAGCAGGGTCTCACTAAGTTGCAGAGGGCCTCACTAAGTAGCTGAGGCTAGCCGCGAACCTGCAATCTTCCTGTCTCAGCCTCCCAAGTACTGGGATTACAAGTGTGCACCACCACGCCTGGCTAACTCTTGGTTTTTAAAATTTCTAAGTAGAAGAGTCTTTTTAATTATTTTTAAAGTAAATTTTAGCTTTATTGCATTGTGACCAGAGTGTGTTGTTTGAAATATTTCTTCTTGAAAATTACTAATATTCTTTTCTTGGAACCTAACTCTTTGAATAATACTCTCTTTAGAGCATTTGAGAAAAGGGAAATCCTAGCTCTTAGAATAATATCCTATCCATATGGTATTTGAGAAAAGGGAAATTTTAGGAAAAGAGAAGAGATAAGTGGCTTCCCAGGCTCAGAACTAGGGTGAGGGTCCAAATTCAGGGGACGGGGAGTACAAGGGGATTTTTAGGGGGAATATTAGAATTTTTCTGCATCCTGTCTATGGTGGTGATTTTAAGAATCTGCGTATGTGTAGAAACTCATTGAAATGTAATCCCCAAAAGTGAATTTTGCCGTGTGAAAATTAAAAACTTTTTTTGTTTGTTTTAAAATACGCTGACAGATGTAGGCCGACTCCAGTCATTTGCTGTTTCTTTGACTCAGTCTCCTGGAAGATTGTTTGCCCTGTTTGTGCCACCCAGCGTCCCATTATTACTTCATTGTTTTATTTAAATCATCTAATTCCTACGGGACTTGAGTCAAATGAGGAGAGAGACCAGTAGGACAGTGGGAGGGGTTTGGGGAGCGAGGTTGGGAGGAGGAAAAGGAGACTTGATGAAGGAGACAGTTCAGATAACGCCATGTGTGTTTGAAGGGATCGATAAAGATAATTTGGTTCGATTCAGTCCTCTCTCATGTGTGTGAGGCAAGGCGTGGTGGTGCACGCTTGTAATCCCAGTACTTGGGAGGCTGAGACAGGAGGATCACAGGTTTGAGGACAGCCTCAGCAAGTAGTGAGACTCTCATCAACCTGTGAGATTCTGTTTCAAAATAAAGAATAAAAAATAGGGCTGGGGTATAGCTCAGTGGTAGAATGCCCCTAGGTTCAATCCCCAGGAACACACACACACACACACACACACACACACACACAAACCTCTATGTGTGAGGGCTGCGCCATCTTGCCCAGCAATGCTCAGGAGAGCTGCTCCTCTTCGATTCAGAGGCAATGGTGCCTAGTCAGCACGCTCTGCCCGGGTTGGGGATTTCTTGGGCATGGACGCCATTCCTGGCTTATTCCTGATTCCCTGCTAATGATCTCAGAGCCTGGCACCCCAGCAGCGCTTGGAGACTTATTTGTTTGACACAATGGAATTTTACTCAGCCATCAAGGAGAACAAAATTATGTCATTTGCAAGAAAATGGATGGAGCTAGAGAATATTATGCTAAGTGAGATGAGCCAGTCTCAGAAAGTCAAAGGTTGTATTTTTTCTCTCATATGTGGAGGTGAGAGAGAAAATAGGAGACGGAAGGGACTTGAGACAAGGGAGGAGAGAGGTCAGTGGGATAGTGGAAGGGACCCGGGGAAGAGAAATGATAGGGAGAGGGGAAGGACTGAGGAAGGAAACAGAGCAAATAATGCCACGTCCATAAACGAAGGTGTCACCAGCAATGTCACTAACAAGTACGGGAAGCGGGGAGCGGGGCGGGGGACGGGGGAGACACACCAAGTGCGGGTGCACGCATGCACGTTTCTATCACTCAACGTCATCATGATGTATAATTACAATGCACCGAGAAAAGCGTATGAGAAAATGAATAAAATCAAACCCTAAACCCCCCCCACACACATTCACACACACACACACACACACACACACACACACACACACACATTCTTTGGGACAGTGAAATGTTGGAGCGGCACAGAAGTGTCTCCGTGGAGGGAGGCGTGCACTGGCCGTGCTGGGGCGCCCGGGGTGCCGATGGCGCCCCTCTCTTTGGCTCCTGCATTGACTGGGTCAGGGGTGGCTCCTGATCATTTTCTGCTGGCTGGAAGGAGCACGGTTACAGGTCTGCCCGCCATTAGGAACCACAGGGAGAACGCTGCCTTCCATTCTGGTGGCTACGTGGAAAATCGATGCAGGAGATTATTAAGTGGTTTTTGCCCTGGCAGCGATATGAGAGAAAAGATTGGGTTTAGAAAAAGAGGAAAGTCAAGGGAAATTGAACAATCTCTAGCCCCACCTTTGACATGCCAGATAATTTTATATATTTCAGTGCAACTTTATCCTTGGGCTGATTTTGTAGGGAAATGAACTTGTCGTCCATTTCTAATTAGGCCGTGAGAACTATATTGTAGCTTGGTGTGTGCAGGACCAGGTGTGAAGAATTAGTCTAATCACATACACATCTATGTTGATGAACCCGTAAATATGAAAGACATATCCTACCATCCAGCTGTGCCCAGAACACAGGCTTTGCTCTGCCAAGGGCTAAGGGACAGTGTCTACCTACCAGCCCAGAAGGTTGGAGACATTTTGATCAAGGTCTCACTCTGTGTATTCCTCTAAGTATTGAGTGGTAATTTCTTTCCCTTTTCAAAAATGTATCATTTAGCCGGGTGTGGTGGCACATGCTTGTAATCCTAGTACTTGGGAGGCCAAAACAGGAAGATCGCAGGTTTGAGGTCAGCCTCAGCAAGTAGTGAAACTCTCATCAACCTAGCTAGACCCTGTTTAAAAAAAAAAATAAAATTGGGCGGGGGGTGTAACTCGGAGGTAGAATGCCCCTGAGTCCATTCCCCAGAACCACAAACAAACAAACAAAAAAAAATAAAAAAAAAGATGTATCATTTAATACCTCAAGTTGTTATAGTGGTTTTATGTATGTTGAACCCAAGTTTTGGGAAGCCTGAAGCTCATATGACTACCCTTATTAGCAAGAAGAAAAGAAAACTACGAAAGCTAGGTATAAGAGAAAATTACTTTTAGATTGAGAAAATAAATGTTAACAAGTTACAAATTTTTAGAAGCTGAAAAGTCTTAGAAAGTCCAGGAGAACATATTTTATTACCGCCCTGTCATTTTTATATCATATTTGTTTCCAGCATTATCTGACTATGTGATCTGTAATAGAGAAAATAGATAATTCAGTCTTTCTCCTAACACACATTTTTTTTATTTGTTATTGATAGCTGGAATTCATAACACGTGTAACTCCATGTGAAGATATGTCCTTCCCTATTTGTGGTACTGATTGAAAGAAGCCCACAGATATGGGAATTATGATCCATACTATTGTGTGCAATCCCCATTAAAAAAAAAAGAAAACCAAGCCACCTAGTTTATGATCCTTATAAAGTGTATTGAAGCTGGGTGTGGTAGCACACGCCTGTAATCCTAGTACTTGGGAGACTGAGAAAAGAGGATTGCAGGTTTGAGGCCAGCCTCAGCAAGTTAGTGAGACCCCTGGCAACTTAGTGAGACCCTGTTTCAAAATAAAAGAATAAAAAAAAGGGCTGGGGGTGTAGGTGGGAGGTAGAATGTCCCTGGGATCTATCCTCAGTACAAAAAAAAATGTACTGAGAAAGAGATTCTATTTTGACAATTGCCTGTGCTAGCTGCCTCCTGGGCTTACGACTCTCAAATCCGATGATTAGGTCTGAACATTCACTGCCCACGCATTCCTGTTGCTGGGAACAGGGGGACCTGTTTCTGTCATGAATATTCTCTGGCTGTAGCTAGCAGAGTTTCATTTCAGCAGTTAAAATGCCCCGTCTTGTAGAAATCAGCCCTGTGAGCTGCATCCAGGTTGGAGCTCACCCCTGCTTGAAACTTGGAGGTCCTCGCGTGGCACGGGCAGGACTCCACTTCTCCTTAGCAAGCTCTCATTTCTACTTGCAGGGGTGCTCCCCGGGCAAAGGGGCAAGGCACGGGCCGCCTGCCGCAGCTGTCGTTTTTTGCACAGGGCTCTCTAGGTAACTGGGGTGCTCTTTGACTCATGGGTAAAACATTCTGGAGAACTCCCAGAGTATCTTGTGTTGCGGCTTCCTTAAGCTGGCCACTCTCAGGCCCTTCTTTGAGGCTCCGAAGCAACCTCTGTTACCCCCCTCTTCTGGGTCTCTTTATCCCTCCAGGTGACCTACTTGAGGAAAGTATCCCCTTCCCCCCCTTTTTTTTGGTGGTGGTTCTGGGGAATTGAACCCAGGGACGTTCTATTTCCAAGCTTATTTCCCCAGCCTTTTTATGATTTATTATGAAACAAGGTCTAAGTTTCTGAGGCCGGCCTGGAACCCGCGATCCTCCTGTCTCAGCCTCCCAAGTACTGGGATGATAGGCAAGTACCATTGTGCTCGGCTGCAAAGTGTCCTTTAAATGTGTTCCCTCTGTGGGTCCCAGACTGGTCCCTGTGGAAGACACACACTGGAGGAGCGTGGCTCTCCCACTGAGACCCCTCTTCTGCACCTGTGTTCTTTTCCCGAGTCCTCAGACCGTGGGGTGTGAGTCCCTCTGCTCCCAGTGTCCATAGGACACGTGGCTTTCATATGCTCTTCCCAAAGCGCCCCTCGCTTGGCACAAGGTGGGGGAGATGAAACTCCTTCCTTGCACCTCCTTCCCTCCTCACAGGAATGCTTCTACTCCCCCTTCAGCTGCACAGAGGTGTGGCGTGGGGAATGGGAGGGGGGACTCCTGCTCACAGGGCCAGTCTGAACCCCAGGTAGCAAATCCAGCACTACTGCTTGGAAACTTCAGTGTCGGTTATTGGGGGGATCGACCATATTCTCTTTTCTTCAGTTGAAATTAAGACAAAGTCTCTTCCATTTTAACCCCACGTTATAGAAACATATGTCTCTCTACCCATTTTCTCTCTTTCTCAGGCAGGATTCCAGCAGGTGGTATTGGTCTTACACCTCTGATCTTTGCTCCCCCAAAGCCACTAGAGAGCACTCCCCGCTTTGTCCCTAACCTAGTTGCTCTTTTCATTTCCCTCATTGGTCAGGATGGCGTTCTTACCCATCGATTGTCGGATTTCTGTCTATTTCTGTCCTAGCACCACATTGGCTCTGACATTTTTCCCCAATGGGGGTATGGATGTTTTCTATGTCGCACAACTTACTGAATCTCAAAATTTTTCTTGGCAGCCACACAAGGTGGGATATTTGGATGGAGGGGATGGTGGAGGTGGTAATATCGGAGGCACCGATGTTGGTACAGGTGGTATTATTCAAGATATTGGTGGTGGAGGTAGTGAAGGTGGTAGGATTGATGGAGGTGGTGCAGGTAGGGCTGGAAGACATTGTTGAGGTAGGAATGGTGGAGTTGATAGGGGACAGTGGAGGTAGAAGTGGAGGCGGAGGTGGTGGTGGAGGTGAAATCTATGAGGCTGTGGTTGAAGAGACACAAGGTGATCCTGTAGGAACCTTCTGTGCTCCAGGAAACAGGCTTCCACTGAACACAGTCTCCACGAGGATAAGCTCACTGCAAAAACTAACTGTAAGTAGAAGCAAATTCTATGCATAGGCCAGTGAAATAGAATAGAAGACACAAAGACAAATTCACAAGATAACAGCCAGCTGATCCTTGACAAACGTGACAAAAACATATGTTGAAGAAAAGACAGGCTTTTCAACAAATGGTGCTGGGAAAGCCGGATATCCATCTGCAGAAGAATGAAACTAGATGCCTATCTTCTCTCACCTGCACAAAAGTCAACTCAAAGTTGATCAAAGACCTAGGAATTAGACCAGAAACTTGATAACCTCTAGAAAAAAAAAACATAGGACCAACTCTCCAACATATAGGCACAGGCAGCAACTTCCTCAATAAGACCCCAACACTAAGGAAATAAAACCAAGAATTCATAAATGGCATGGCACCAAATTTTTTTTTTTCAGTACTGGGGATGGAACCCAGGGGCGTTCTACCTCCGTGCTACACCCCCGGCCCTATTTTTTATACTTTATTTTGAAACCGGGTCTCACGAAGTTGTAGAGGACCTCACTAAGTAGCTGAGGCTGACCGTGAACCCGGATCCTCCGGTCTCTGCCTCCCAAGTACTGAGATTACAAGCGTGTGCCACCACGCCCAGCCTGCACCAAATTTAAAAGCTTCTGCACAGCAAAGGAATCAATCAAGAGTGTGAAGAGAGAGCCTATAGAATGGGACGAAATCTTTGCCAGCTACCCCTCTGACAGACGACTAATATCTGTAATATATAAAAGAATAAAAAAATAACACCAAAAACAAAAACAAACAATCAAATAAATAATTGGGCAATTGAACTAA
Source organism: Glis glis (assembly GCA_004027185.1). Taxonomy (NCBI): domain Eukaryota; kingdom Metazoa; phylum Chordata; class Mammalia; order Rodentia; family Gliridae; genus Glis; species Glis glis. The sequence goes on along the minus strand of PVJS01011689.1, from coordinate 35,481 downwards.
ATAGATATATCTCAAAAGAAGAACTACAAATGGCCAACAAATATATGAGAAAATGTTCAACATCGTTACCAATCAGAGAAAGGCAAATAAAAAATCCACTGAGATTTCATCTCCAGTGAGAATGGCAATAATCAAGAATATAAATGATAATAAATTCTGGCTAGGATGTGGGGGGTAAACGGCCCCTTATACACTCTGACTGGGATTGTAAATTAGTACAACCACTGTGGAGATCGGTATGGAAGTTCCTCAGAGGGTTAGGAATGGAACCACCATACGACCCAGCTATTCTACTCCTCAGATTCTTTCCAAAAGAATTAAAGTTTCCAAAAGAACTAAAGTATATACTACAGTGATACATGCATACCCATGTTTATTCACACGCAATTCACAATAGCCAAATTGTGCAACCAACCTAGGTGTTCATCAACAAATAAATGGATAAAGAAAATGTGGTCTATACACACAACGGAGTTTTACTCAGCCATAAAGATGAACAAAATTATGTCATTTGAGGGAAAATAGATGGAACTAGAGACTATCATGCTAAGTGAGATCAGCCAGTCCTAGACAACCACGAATCACAAGTTTCCTCTCATATGTGGAAGCTAGAGAGAAAAAAGGAAAGAAAAGAGACCTCAAGAAAATTAGGAGAGAGACCAGTAGAGTAGCAGAAGAGGGTCTGGGGAGGGAGGAGGGGAAGGAAAGGGGAGGTACAGGGAAGGAGACAGACCACATGATATTCTGTGCATATATGAATGTATCACTATGACTCTCACGATCATATACAATTACAATGCACCAAAATTTTTTTAAATGATAAAAATATGTAAGTAATTCTTCATATATAAGTTTAGAAATAAAAAGAAACAAGAAATAAATTCTAGGAAGGAGGGTGAGTAGACAACAGAAACGGGAGAATTTGTATCCCAGGACCCAGATTTAAGATCTAAAAGAGGTCCTGGAAGCAGAGAATAGAGGTGATTTACAGAGAGATATGAGAGAGAGAGAGAGAGAGAGAGAGAGAGAGAGAGAGAGAGAGACATTGTGTCTTGGTCATTGCTGGGCGCCTGCAGCCCTTCTGGGTCTAGGATGTTGCTGGGGGCACAGTCAGCGTGGATGGATTAATCCAGCAGCCGTGACCTGGGTGTGGCTGACACACATTCCCTTCTTCAGAGGCAACAAGCGACACACATGTCTCGACAGTCTGTTCTCTACTCATCCATGTTCCAGGCGCTTCCCCGTCGCTTCAACCACCCCTGATGTTTCAGAAACAAATGTCTGGCCTTCCAGTGAAGTGTGGATAAAAAGCCAAGGATGATAGGCAAGAAAAATGGATTCCTTGCTGCTCACATTTTCTGGTGGTTATAGAATTTTAAATCAGCTCCTTAAGACACACGGACTCCATAACCCAGATATGGCGCGGCCTGCTCCTATTTTAGGAAGCTATTTGAAACCTATTCCATCAAAGGCGGGGGAGTGGCCCGGTGATAAACCTTCTACTTTCTCCCTGTATCCATCTCCTCCTACCCATTCGTTTCCCTCCTTTGAAAGGAGAGTCACAGGGAGACAGGAATAAGCGCCGTGCCTGTAGTCTGACCTTCTTTCCTTGCCCTGCAAAAAGATGATTCTTATAGGGCCTGGAGCAAGAAGAAGAAAAGAGACCTGCAGCTTTCAGTGAAAAAGGACTGGGCTCCCGGGCCGAGCCTGAAGCCGCATTTAAAGACACAGTGTTGATAAACCTCAGTAGGTTCTGAGTGACCAGGTGCTGGCTGACTTAGGAAGGTACTGAGGGCGCATGTGGGTACTTGGTACTGAGCACTGTGGAGTCCTCTGCGTGTCAGCTCCCCTGGAGCTCCTACTATGCACCTACACAACTGCTAGTCCGCCTTCAATCTGCAGCCCTGCGTGCCTGAGAGCGGGTGAGGACTGCGTGGCCGCCCCAGCCCACGCTTACGGAGTCTGCGTTTTCACAAGTTCATTTTAAATCTTTTTTTTTTTTTTTTGCAGTACCGGGGATTGAACCCAGGGGCATTCTACCTCCGAGCTACACCCCCGGCCCTATTTTTTATACTTTATTTTGAAACCGGGTCTCACAAAGTTGCGGCGGGCCTCACTAAGTAGCTGAGGCTGGCCGCGAACCCAGATCCTCCGGTCTCAGCCTCCCAAGTACTAGGATTACAAGCGTGCGCCACCACGCCCGGCTTCATTTTAAATCTTGACATGCTCTGCTCTCAACAGAGTCTTCCTCTAAGGAAGAAATCCATCAGAGGTCAAATAGTTGAACACCGTCCATGAAAACTGTTATTTTTCCCCCCTCTGTCTTTATTTTTAAAAGAAGCTAAAGATCCCTGAACTCTTCTTTTTTTTTTTTTCTTTTTTGATTTGTGTTTTTTTCCTGGTTTTCTATCAGGAAAGCACCGGCAGGAGGCATTTGGCTCACAGTTTGGCCAATTAGTTCCCCATCCTCCACATCATGTCCCCGAGTTCCCTACGGTCATCACGCAATGGTTCCACAAAAAACAAAGACAGGCTGCTAGACAGAGAGGGTGACCGGGAAGCAACCAGGACAGGGCTAGGACATTTCTCTTGCCTTCATTCCCCTGCAGAAAACAGCATCGCCATTACTGATGGGGCTGGCGGGGAGCTAAAAAGCGCGTCCGCTGACTTAGGCCTACGATCATCTCCGCTCCCTTTCACAGCCCGCCACGTAGCCTGAGCACGCAGCGCAGAGCGAAGAGAACCTTTTTGTTTTCTTTAGGACGAGAGTCCTTTAAAGAAAATTTTCCAGCTCCATGGCTAGCCAGAAAAGCACATTTCCCCCCATCTGTAGGTCCCAGATGACACAGTCCCCAATTCTCTTTTGAACACCAAAAATAGAGCAGACTGAGCCAAGATAAGCAGATGTTTTAATCCAAATTCTGGACAAGGTACTGAAGCCCCGGGATTAACCCACAGCACAGTGAACAGCATCTCCCCCTTGTCGGGCTCTTTCTTCCTGAAGCTTGACAGAGAGAAGATACCTCTTCTCGCATGTGATGTCTACACTACTCAAATACTGTTTTTAAAATTAAATTATTTTGCAGATGGAATGCTTATTGTGGGAGGGATCTTATGATGAGATCTCTGTATAAAGCGATAAATCCTTTTGGCTTATTTAACTGTAAAATCAATAGAACGGAATGGCAGAAGCTGTCCACCATGAAAAAAAACCCATCTCTATTTAAAAAATCATCTCTAATCTCTGAATTATCATCTCTAATCTCTGAACGACTCTTCCAATTCTGCCCTTCTCTAGCTTTTGTGCGCGAGGCATTTATGTTTCACTTAACTAAAACTGTGGATTCAAAGTAACATGAGCCGGGCGTGGTGGCGCACGCTTGTAATCCCAGTACTTGGGAGGCTGAGACTAAAGGATCGCAGGTTCACAGCCAGCCTCAGCTATTTAGTGAGGCCTCCGCAACTTAGTGAGACCCTGTTTCAAAATAAAGAATAAAATAGGGCCGGGGGTGTAGCTCAGAGGTAGAATGCCCCTGGGTTCAATCCCCAGTACCGCAAAAACAAAACAAAACAAAAAGCAGAGAGCTTCTCCTATGTGCCTCTGTAATTCCCCACTCCGAAATCAGCACAACGGATTGCTGGACAGAGAAGGGAGACGATGAACGTTCATGATCTGACTTGACTTGCACAGAAGGAGGGCAAGGACACAGTCCACTGGACATTTACATCAGATACGAAGAGACGATGGCAGGTACCGAAGCGCCTGGGTACAGTCGCACACCCAACTTGGATGGGCGACTGGAGCGGCTGACTCTATCTCAGAGGCTCAAGTTCCCATAAAGAAGAGTTTCTTTATGCTGATCCCTAGCCCAGCGTCTCTGTCCCTCGCTACCCCTCCTTTAATCGCCTTCCTTTAATCAAGACTCTGGTCTCCTGAGTCGATCTGACCCACTCACTCAGCGGCAACTAATTCAGAGAATGAATCTTCCTTTCTGCTCGCGCGGGCTCTCCACACTCTTTCCACACCGACATCAGGAGCTCCTGAATAATTCAGACTGCGCGTTCCCCTGGGGCCGAGAGGAGTCTTTGGTGGTGATAAAAAACAAGATGATCTCTCTTTCCAAATCCTCCAAAATTTTTTTTAAAGTACAGGGTAAGTGATAGTGGTAGTTTTAAACTAAACATGAGTTTGTGCAGGGCGTGGTGGTGCACGCTGTAATCCCAGCCACTTGGGAGGCTGAGGCAGGAGGATCGCAAGTTGGAGGCCAGCCTGGGCAACTTAGCAAGACCCTGTCTCAATATAAAAATTAGCCGGGTGTGGTGGCACACACTTGTAATCCCAGTACTTGGGAGGCTGAGACAGGAGGATCTGGGTTCGCAACCAGCCGTAGCTACTTAGTGAGGCCCTCCACAACCTAGTGAGACCCGGTTTCAAAATAAAGAATAAAAAATAGGGCTGGGGGTGTAGCTTGGAGGTAGAATGCCCCTGGTTAAATTCCCAGTACCACAAAAAATAAAATAAAATAAAATAAAATAAAAATAAAAATAAAATAAAATAGGGATGGGGTATAGCTCGGAGGTAGAATGCCCCTGGTTCAATCCCCAGTCCCACACACACACACACAAAAAAAAATTAAAAAGGTCTGAGGATGAAGCTCAGTGGTAGAGTGCCTCTAGGTTCAATCCCCAGTCCTGAAAAAAACAAAAACAAAAACCCAGAAACCAAACATGAGTTTGTGGTGAAGAGAAAGTTAATTATTTTTAAAAGGAATAAAAAGATAAAGGAAAAAAATGTTAACTCCTGTTTACACCTGAGGACCTCTGGTTTCCTTTTCTACTTTCATCACTAATTGCACGAACTTAGGCAAAACCATTCCTCTTCCCACCGAGTCGAAATCGAGCAAGAGGGCTTCTTTCTCCTCTTTCTTTCCTTTCCTTTCCTTCTTGCTTGCTTTCTTGGTTTCTTGCTTCCTAACTCATATGAATCATCCATATCAACGGGCTCCTGTGTGATATTTCCACACACACAAACAGCGTGTATGGATCTATTCAGTCTCCTTTTCTCCACCTCCCTTCCCCAGTCCCTAGTAATCACTAGTCTACATTCAAATTGACATTCTTTTTAGCTTCCGCACACGAGAGAGAATATGCAGTACATGGACTTCTGTGCCTGGCTTATTTCCCTTAACACAATATCCTCCAGTCTCATCCGTTTTGCTGCAAATGTCAAGGTTTCTTTCTTTATGGCTGCATACTACTCCCTTGTATATATACATCATATTTTCTTTGTCCATTCATCTATTGATAGGCGCCTATGCTGATTCCAGCTCTTAACTATTCTGAATAGGACCACAATAAACAGGGGCATGCAGGTCTCTTTAGCATGTTAATTCATTTCCTTTGGCTATTTATGGAGGAGTCGAATAGCTGGATCACCTGGTAGATCTATTTTCAGTTTTCAGAGGCACGCCGGCACCATTCTCCACAGTGGCTGTATTCAGGGACATTCCTACCAACAGGGAAGAAGAGTTCCTTAAAGAGGGAGCTAGAGAGGGGAGATTCTTTCCATTATCCTAAGAGGGTGGTTCCTGGTTGGTTTGAAGGGAATGGTGTTCTGTTGGTTTGTGTCTCTTGCAGACCGACTGCCTTTGTCTTGAGCCCTTGAGTTCACCGCATCCTCAGCCCTGCTGTCTTCTGGCTGCATCGCTTTCTCAGAGATGGCCGACTTCAGGATCCGGCTGCGAGCCAAGGGCCGGCGCAGTGGAGCTCAAGACAGAGAGTCTCCTTCCTCCTCCTCCTGGCTCCATGTGGGTTGGGCTGTAAGTGGCACCTCGGGCAAAGGGTCCTTTGTCCCCTCTACTGCTCGCCTTTGACACAGAGCTGGTCTGCTCAGAAGCCAGGGGGTGCTCCCGGTCTCCACTCACATGCCGACGCTCCCGCCTCTCCTCAACTCCCGCTCAGTCGTGCCTCCTCAGCAGCCTCCTGCTCACGCCCCTCCTCCTGCCAGTGGTCCCATTACCCTGCCCTTCCCCATCGCTGCTGCTCTCTCCTCCCTCTTCTTCCTCATGGCCCTTCTTTATGATTTTCTATTTATTTTATTTTATTAAAAATTTTTTTTTGTAGTACCGGGGATTGAACCTGGGGCATTCTACCTCTGGGCTATACTCCCAGTCCTATTTTTTATTCTTTATTTTGTAACAGGGTCTCACTAAGTTGCGGAGGACCTCACTAAGTAGCTGAGGCTGGCGGCGAACCTGGATCCTCTGATCTCAGCCTCCCAAGTACTGGGATTACAAGCATGTGCCACCACGCCTGGCTTCTAATTTTTTAAATTTTACCCTTTGGTCTTCCTCTATGTTTGTGCCTTAGAACTGCTACTATCATTCATGGATTATTTTTCGTGTGTGTGTGTGTATGTGTGTGTGTGTGTGTGTGTGCGTGCGCACATACATGCGCCCATGCGCTGGGGATTAAACCCAGGGGCGTTTTGCCTCTGAACTACACACCCAGCCTATTTTTTTTAATATTTTAATTTTGAAACAGGTCTCACTAAGTTGCCAAGGGTCTCACTGAGTTTCAGAGGCTGTCCTTGAACCTGCAGGTCTTCCTGTCTGAGCCTCCCAAGTACTGGGATTACAGGCATGGGACACAGCTCCTGCCTTCATTCACGGATCTCAAGGAAAATGTGGAATTTAGGAATAGGCAGATACCTCTAAAGCCAGTTAAGTCAACCTCTACTTGCTGCTCAGGGACACGAATCAAAAGGTGACTGACTCCAGGCCAGCTCCATGAAAACAGGAAAGATCATGCATGACCACACCTCATGGTGGTGGTGTTGGGGAAACAGTTCAGTGGTAGAGTGTTTGCCTAGCATGCCTACGGCCCTGGGTTGATCCCAGCACTGCAAAACGCTGCACATATAAAATAAACATGTAGTGTACCAATTGTAGTGATGAAGGTTGTCCCGTACACTTATCCATGCATTCTCTCAACACGTCCTGACTGAGCGCCCGCGGTTTCCATCCCGACAGCTGGGGATGTAGACGTGAACGGGCTGCCTCTGTGCTCAAGGACGAGAAGTCTGTGCAATTAGTCCTCACGCATTCTACACAAGAACAACAAGTGCGGGGCTCACCACGGACACACGCAGTCACTAAGTGATCCAGGCAAATGTCCAGCGATTTGGTCCTTACCACGAGCAGCAAGAAGCTGTCCTTGGTCAAAAGGTTTGCCGTTAAATGAGGACGGACATGATCCAGGAGTGATCCCCCCTGGATCCTCTTCTCTCCAGGGTGATCTGGGGCCATCTTTAGCCCCCTACGGAAAACTCTCTGAATAACTTTTTAGAATGCGCCAAACCAAACGGCCGTGCGTCATTACAGAAACGCAGGTGATATATCCCTGACCTCTCATTTGAAAGATGGATCCAAATAAAGTCTGAAGTGAGCTGGGTCCTGTTCTCTGTCCAGAGAAAATAACTTTGAAAACGACTGCATTGGTTTGTTTGACCATTTAAACAAATATGGCAACCGCATCAGGCTTTTACTCTGCCCGTAACACAGTCCACCGTCAGATGAATGGACTTCCTCAACAGAATCAACCGTGTCCCTACGGGTTACACATCTTGTTTAAGATCCATAAGGTTCTGGGACTCGGCTGAGGAGCTGAGTCATAATTAATCTCCTTCAACTATAACCTCCAGGTTTCACACGGTGTGAAAAATGATTAAAACCGCTTTTCAGCACATAGCTCCTGGATAACGTGGACCTATTAAGATTCCATCAGTATTTGCGACTCCTGTCTCCCTGGAGCTGGCTGCGTGCCTGCCGGCTCAGGCAGGTGGTTAGCAAATGTTTGTGGCCGGTTGACTCTACCTTGCATGTCCAATTAATCGGGCTGAGTCATTTGCCAGCGATGTCGATGAAACTCCCACCTGTGCACCACGCAGCTGTGGTTTCAGAACTCACGACTCGCAGGCCACTGAGTCATTGTCTTCCCTCCCACACGTCCATGCAATGATTCAATAGGAAAGAGTGGGGGACCAAGGGATGGGAAGAGAACAGAAAGGAAGAGAAGAGTTGGAAGAAAAGAGTGATGACCAGTTTTACTATAAAATATCTGTTAGAGCCAGGTGTGGTGGCGCACACCTGAAATCCCAGTACCTGGGAGGCTGAGACAGGAGAATCGCAGGTTCGAGGACAGTCTCAGCAACTTAGTGAGAACCTCAGCAACTTAGTGAGGGTTTCAAAGTAAAAATTAAAATAGGGCTGGGAGTTCAATCTCCAGTACCACCAAAAAAAAAAAAAATGTTGCTGTTAAGGGTGGGGGTATGGCCCAGTGGTAGAGCACATGCTTAGGAAGCATGAGGCCCTGGGTTCAATCTTCAGCATGCCCCCCTCCAAAATTTACAAAAGTTCTGTTAACTCAGTGAATAAAATAGTAGCAGTGTATTTTAAAATTAAGTGTTGATTTGTTTAAAGTCTCCTGTGAAAGGCACAGGAAAAAAATAGACTAGGGATAGGGAATTTCAAAGGATTTCAATACCAGTCCCAGTAGAACCCGCTAGAGGGGATGTAAAAATGGAAAGAAAAATGAAGGCGAGGATTCAAAGACGTGTAAAGTAGCAGAAGCAGAAAGAAAGCAACAGAGAGGAACAGGGAGCCAGAATGTTCCTTAATTAAAATCCTTTAATGAAAGGCCAACTTCTGACAGCAGTGTTTTCCTGTGCTTTGACTGATTGTAAACCAAGATAATGAATGTGTTCCCACTCACGGAGCTGCGCTCAATTTGATGAAATCTCTGTGGAATTCAGGACACTCTGTCAAGCTCTGTGCAAAAGGAGGAGAAACACGCTGTTTTTCTTTTGCACTTTGCTCACTTAATTTATAATATGGGGCCGCCAGGAGGAGGTGGAGGAAGAAGAAAATAAGAACCAAGTGACGCACTCGGCCAGTGGCTCTGCCTGTTGTCTCTCCTTTCATCCTTTGCACAAACCCACGAGCTATTTTGTGGTCAGTATTTTATTGAGGTATAATTGACTGACATTAAACTGTACAAATTCAAATTGCACAATTTTATGAGGTGGATGAAATGGTAACTCCAAACAAGATCATAAGTCTATCTGTCACCCACAATAATTCCCCTTCCTGCCTCTTCTGAAAACTATGTCCCCTGTCCCCAGGAAGGCTTGTTCTTCTTTCTGTTACTCTAGATTGGTTTATCTTTTTTTGGAATTTTACATGATGGGCTCATACAATACATGATTTGGAGGGGGGAACTTTTTTCTAATTAGCATAATTTTTCTGAGACTTACCCATGATGTCGTGTGTACCAACAGTTCATTCATTTTTAGTGGTGACATTTTAGACATTTCCATTGTCTGGAAGCATGGCAATGTGTTTATCCTTTCTACCTCTGAGCTATATTCCTAGCCCTTTTTCATTATTTACTTTGAAACAGGGCCTCTCTAAATTGTTGAAGGTCTCACTAAATTGCTAAGGCTAGCCTCAAGCCTATGATCCTCCTGTCCCAGCCTCCCAAGTACTGGGATTACAGGCATTTACAACCATGCCTGGCTAAAGCAGTAACCTTAACAGACCAAAAACTTTTAATCAATACTCTATTCCAGCCACACATTATATAAAAAAAAAAGCTGAGGCTCCAACCCTACCCATACCAGCAAACACAGAATGAAAATACAGAATGCAGAATGCAGAATGCAGAATGCAGAATGCAGAATACAGAATGCGAATACAGAATGCAGAATACAGAATGCAGAATACAGAATGCAGAATGCAGAATGCAGAATGCAGAATATAGAATGCGAATACAGAATGCAGAATACAGAATGCAGAATACAGAATGCAGAATGCAGAA
>PVJS01011689.1:0-25505 GCA_004027185.1 Glis glis | reverse complement strand
AATACAGAATACAGAATGCAGAATACAGAATGCAGAATGCAGAATGCAGAATACAGAATGCAGAATACAGAATGCGAATACAGACTACAGAATACAGAATACAGAATGCAGAATGCAGAATGCAGAATACAGAATGCGAATACAGAATGCAGAATACAGAATACAGAATGCAGAATGCAGAATGCAGAATGCAGAATGCAGAATACAGAATGCGAATACAGAATGCAGAATACAGAATGCAGAATGCAGAATACAGAATGCAGAATGCAGAATGCAGAATACAGAATGCAAATACAGAATGCAGAATACAGAATGCAGAATGCAGAATGCAGAATACAGAATGCGAATACAGATGCAGAATACAGAATACAGAATGCAGAATACAGAATACAGAATGCAGAATGCAGAATACAGAATGCGAATACAGAATGCAGAATACAGAATGCAGAATGCAGAATGCAGAATACAGAATGCAGAATGCAAATACAGAATGCAGAATACAGAATGCAGAATGCAGAATGCAGAATACAGAATGCAGAATGCAGAATGCAGAATGCAGAATGCGAATACAGAACGCAGAATGCAGAATTCAAATACAAAATGCAGAATGCAGAATACAGAATGCAGAATGCGAATACAAAATGCAGAATGCAGAATGCAGAATACAAAATGCAGAAATACACAATTCCGCTCTTACATCAGAACCCCCAACCCCTCCTTACCAGGGCATGTTGGAGATGACCACATAGAAAGTCAGCCCTCCTCCACCTCCCCTGAAGGTCAACGGAGACCTTGTGGGAGCCTCGCCTTCCCTTTTCACTCCCCTGGTTTGTTTTTGTTGTTTGATTTTTGTTTGGTGCTGGGGATCAAAGCCAGGATCTGTGCGTGCTAGGTGCATGCTCTCGCGTGGCAACATGACATCCTCCATCCATGTTTCTCATGGAAGGTTTTTATTTCCCCACAAATTTGATATATATATCTTTCTCTGATCTCTTCTCTGATCTTGTCTATTAGGGGTCCTATATGTTTCCTGTATCTGTGTGTCGACCTTTGTCTATGTTTGGAAAATTTTCTAATATTACTTCTCTAAATAGATTATTGATACCTTTGGTTTCAGCTTCTATTCCCTCTTCTATGCCTATTATTCTTAGGTTTGCTCTTTTAAGACTGGCTCAGATCTCTTCAATGTCCAATTCATGCTGTCAAATTCTTTTTTCTAATTTATATACTATGTGTTCATTTTTGGAGAGGTCAATCTTCTAAGAGTGAGACTCTATTTTCCACGTGATCTAGTCTATTGTTGATGGTCTGTATTGATGCCTTCATTTCAATTATTGCATCCTTTACTTCCTTCAAAGCTTCTTTTTGATTCCTGTTCAGGGTGTCAGATTCTTTGTTTATTTGATCCTTCATTACTTTCAGGCTCTCTCTGAATTCTTTTCGGAAATCCTGTATCATTTCTACTATTAATGTACTGAATTGTCCTTCTGGCAATCTTTGCACTTCTGTGTTGGCGGGCTCTGTTGTTGTGGGGTTGTGGGAGCTCATTGTTTCTTTGATATTCTTCCTTTTCATGATTTCAGGTTTCTTATGTTTATACCTTTGTTGCTTTTGGTAGCTCTCTCTCTCTCACACTCTGTAGGTTTCCTGTGTCTAATCTCTCTCCCTTTATAGTTTCTTATTCTGGAGGTAGATAGTTGCTACTAGGTGAGCTTTAAAGGTGAATAGCCTTTACTGATGGTTATTCTCACTTGCTCAGTATAATGCCCATTTGCAGGCCCAATTCTTGGTCTCCTTCAGTGATTGGAACCCTTGCCTGGTGCTTCTCACTACCTGTGCAGGTGACCAGTGCCGCTATTGCCCCTGTCAATGCAAGTGTGGGTCTCTGCATTCTCCACTTGGGCTGTCCCTATGTCTCTCTCTGTCTATACCGATGCCACCAACAGGGGGCCCTGGGCTTGTGTCTCTCTTTGCCTACAGAAGCAGCGGGTGTCGCCTTGCCCCGATTCTGTGCAAACATGGAACTCCATGTTTTCCACAGAGAGGGCTGGTTAGGTCCAATTTTCCCCAGGTACCACAGCTGTATGTCCTGTGGCGATCCCTGGGGACTCTATAAGGGCACTGTGACCCTCGGGCTGCAAGTCTATCCCACCCAAATATCACCAGGGACTGTCTGCTTATCCACACATCTACCACATCCCACAGCAGACCCCACTCCCACCTCTGCCGGGTGATCCGCACCATCTCAGCCCCCGCGAGTCCCTGTGGCCGCACTGGGTGGTCTCCCCTGGGGCGGCTCGTTGACTTACAGTTTGGTTGAGCGCTGCTCTTAATCTCTGGGGGGTGGGCTCAGCCGCTGCCGCAGGTTCTGGTCAGGCCTCCGGGCCCTGGGGACTCTGCCGAGCGTGGATCGAACTGCTGCTCGCTTTGTCGCTGACGCTCTGCAGTGCTGGTTTTACAACAGGTCCCTGGCTTCCTTGTCGGCGGCCTGCAGAAGCCGCAATGCCAGTAGCCGCCGGCGCAGTCTGACCAAGATGGCGCCGCCGCCACTTCCGCCGCCGCGGCAGTTCGGGTGTGTGTGGCGCGTGGAGGAGTTGCTGGTCGCTGTTACTCTGCTCTTCTGCAGCTGCTGGACTCACAGCAGGTCGCCGGCGTCTCTGTTGGTCTTGTGTGGAAGCCTCAATGCTGGAGCCGCCGGTAAGTTCCTGCCAAGATGGCGCCGCCGCCGCCGCTGTGGCCGCCGCCGTTTGGTGTGTTGAGTGTGGAGGAGCCGCTGCTCGCTTCCGTCTCTGTGATCCGCAGTTGGACTCACAGCAGGTCGCTGGCTTCTCTGCGGCGGCGTGTGGAGCCGCGATGCCGGGAGCGGCCTGCGCGGTCCGGCCAAGATGGCGCTGCCGCTTTTCCTCAGGTAAGGTGCTCGGAGCTTTTTATTTTCCTCTGTTTTGTCTTCTGGCTTTGATTCCGTCACGTTTCAAATTTTTCGTTGTTTAGTTCAAGTTTATGTTGCTTTTCTTCTCCTGTTGAGAAGTTGCTTTCATGGCAATTGAGACCCAAGTCTCAGAGAGATCGTAACGTGGTATCTCCCTTAGTCGCCATCTTGGACCACCCTCTGCCTTGTTTTATGTCTTTATGGTAATGTTTGGGATGATAGATATGTTTACCCTGATGTAAATATTACACAGTGTATACACGTATTGAAATATCACCTTGTTTATACTTTTTTCTTACAGTTTTACTATTTTATGTACCTGCTAAAAACAAATTTAATTAAAAATATGTTTTACATATTTATAGTGAGTCTATACTTGGTTCGAACAACACTTTCCTAACAGACCTTCAAGGATGTTGCTCAACTTTCTTTTCACTCTGCAAAACCCAGTCTTCTGGAAGCGAGTGGCTGCGTGAGCCTTACTCATCTCTGAACCTTTCTCGATGGCTGATCCACAAGACTGGGGACCCAGTGGTGTCCTGAGGGTCCGCTCACTCCCTCCCCTCTGCTGCAGGAGGCTTTAAACCCACAGGATTTGCTTAGTTAGTTTAAAGCAAACTGTTTACACAATTCTTTCATATGCTTATTATAATAGTTCATATTTGCAGAAGGATTATTCTTCTTAGACCAAATTCTCATTCTAGTATTTTTCTCTTTTTTGTGTGGTACTGGGGATTGAACCCAGGGGCATTCTACCTCCGAGCTACTCCCCCAGCCCTATTTTTTATTCTTTATTTTGAAACAGGGTCTCACTAAGTTGCAGAGGCTGGCCACGAACCCGGATCCTCCGGTCTCAGCCTCCCAAGTACTGGGATTACAAGCGTGCACCACCACACCCGGCTCATTCTAGTGTTTTTGATTATGGGGAGAGCAATGGTTCAGGAACTTTGTAGAGCACAATTGCTTTCTGGGAATTACTGAAGAAAACCAGTGGAAAGGGTTTTACCTCAGAGGGGCCCCTTGTCAACCTGCACCTCCTGATAGGACTTCTCTTCCTAGAACTGCTGGGTAGGAGGCCAGGCGATGTGGTCCGTACCTGGACATCCCCGCAGAGCCACATTTATCTGAGGAATGCACTGAAGTCAGTCTTACTTTCCTCATTTCTCTCAACTGCTAGAAGATGTCCCTGAACAGAGATGCCCCTCCATGGCCTGCGATGGCACCTGGCACAGTGCTGTGACCGCTTTGGCGGCTTCTTTACATCTCTAGTACTTCCACAGGTTTCCAGCCGGAGACCTGGGCAGTCCCCTGGGGTCCCACCCTTGCGTTCATGACCTGCTGTCACCACCTTGACATTCTTCATCGCTTTTGACCAGGGGCCCTGAGTTCTCTTCTTGCACTGGGCCCCCACAAAGGTAGCCAGGCCTGGATAGATGGTGCACGGGCTGTTCTTCCTCTATCCAGGTGCGTCTTCATTGACGCGGGATTGCTGCCCACACCCCGGCCCCCACCACTCCCCCCTCAGGCAGCAGTTATTCCTTCTTCTGTTTTTCCTTTTACCCTTAAAACTTCTGGAGAATGGAAAATGGGGATGCTTTACCATTTTATCTCCAAATTTTGGTCAAGGTCTTTCCTGCAGTCTGGCCTCAATAAATAGCTGGATGTATGAATAAAGCTTCCGGGCATTGTTGACTGCAAACTTTTACCAGCTTGGACTCCATAACTGTGCACACGTGTGCACACACACACACACACACACACACACACACACATACACACATATGCACCCCTCTGTCTTCTAGCTTCTTAGTTCTATCAATTAGAAAAACAACACTGGAAACACAATATGAAATCCTTTCACCTTTAAATTCATACACCCTCTTAATCTATGCTTCCAAAGAATCGCTGGTTTGATGACAATGTGCAATGGTTGCAGATTTATGGGATATTTCCAAGCGATTTTAGAGGGCAGGACACTTGGCTCTATTTACCTAATTAGAGTTGACTTGGGTTGCTAATACATTTCAGTTCCTACAACAAAGCACATGTTAAAAGCGTCTTGAGGAGGGTCCCCCAGCCTGGGAACCCGCAGGGAGAGGGATCCTGGGGAGGGCAAGGGATGCTGCTGCCAAGCCCCAGCCCCCGGGTCTGAAGGCACCTCTGGTTGTTATAAGTGACCCCACTTGTGTGGGAGAGGTGGGTAGAGTTAGGGGTGGAGATGTGGTCCCTGGCTGGGACTCCCAGGTAGAGTATTCGTGCTGGTCCTGGCCAGTAGGTTGGGAGTGAGCCTGGTGATGTTGACCTTCATAGGCACGTTCACATTTCCCTAGGGGCCAGGGAAGACCCGGTCCTACGGAGGGGTTTCAGAAGGGCTCCAGGAGGAGCGTTCTCTGGGTAAGGAGGTTTCATGGCCCTCTGGGATGTGGGTGAGGTGCCCTGCGACAGAGGCTATACATCCTTGGAGGGCACATCTGTTGATCAGAGGCCAGCCTGTACTGCAGCTCCGGCGACAAGCGAGCAAACAATGGCAGGTGGCGCATCCAGGTGCACAGGCTGTGCAGACTGCACGGGCGGCTCAGGAAGCCCTAGGTCTGTGGGTCCGTGGAGGAGACCAGAGGAGAGGGGGCACCGCCATCCCCAGAGCAGAAGCCTGTGGGCAGGGCCCATCGCCCTTCCTTTGGGGCCTCTTTACAGAGGAATGAGCCTTTTGTATTATTGGAAATGGGAGCCTTGGATGCATGGGGTTCCACCAATCCATTGTTCCTATGAAAAGATTCTGTATTTCTGTGGTTTAAAATTCCTTGGAGCCAGGTGTGGTGGCTCATGCCTGCCATCATAGTACTTGGGAGGCTGAGACAGGAGGATTGCGGGTTCGAGGCCAGCCTCAGCAATTTAGCAACACCCTGTTTCAAAATTAAAATAATAAAATAAAAGGGTTGAGGGAATTGGGCATGGTGGCAGATGCTTGTAATCTCAGTGCTTGGGAGGCTGAGACAGGAGGATCGCAGGTTCGAGGATCATCTCAGCAAGTAGTGAGATTCTCATTAACCTAGAGAGAACCTGTTCCAAAATAAAAAATTAAAATAGGGCTGGGGGTGTAGCTCAGAGGTAGAATGCCTCTGGGTTCAATTCCCAGTACCAAAAAAAAAAAAAACCCGAAAGAATAAAGAAAAAGAAATCCTAGGAAAAGACTGATTAGTAGGCATACAGGGCACTGGAGAAAAACCATGAGATTTAAACATTAGGCTTGCCAGCTGTAGAGTGGGGCGAATAGAGCCCGAGAAGGGACGGTCCTACACCCCTTTTAGAGAGCGCGGAGAGTGGTGTAGGCCAACTTCCCTTTAGGATGCCTCGTCTGCCTTTTAAGGCAGCCCGGATGTATTGGGGTTTTGTGTAATTTCTGGCAAAGGGGCTGTCTGAGAACATGTCTCCCTGAATAGCCAAGGCAGTGTGTGTGTGTGTGTGTGTGTGTGTGTGTGTGTGTGAGAGAGAGAGAGAGAGAGAGAGAGGGCTAGACTTAGCAGAGGATTCCAGGTTTTCTTACAGCTCCTGGGCCCTGAATCGTATGGCTGTTTCCCATGAGTAATTCCAAGCTGAGAGACTGAATCTGCGACGTGCTAATGACTAGACCATGTATAAAATTGGAACATTGAGCAGGGCGCAGTGGCCCATGCCTCTAATCCCAGTACTTGGGAGGCTGAGACAGAAGGATCCTGGGTTCTTGGCTGGCCTCAGCAATTTTGCGAGGCCCTCTGCAACGTAGTGAGACCCTGTTTCAAAATAAAAAAAAAATAGGGCTGGGGGTGTAGCTCAGACGTAGAATGCCCCTGGATTCAATCCCCAGTACTGCCCTCCGCCAAAAAAGTTTGAACATTGACCCAAAACCTGCAGCAACCTTTCCAGGAAAGCAATCCCTATCTAAAATAAATAGCTCCCAAAGTCGGCCTGCTGTAAGTCAGACTTGCAGGGGGCCAGGCTACCATCTCTAGTGAGAGTCGAGTAAGCTAAACAATGCCCTCTGTAACTGTTGACCTCAGCTGGCCAGGACTTGGCGAAAAACTGGAGCTTCCCTAGTTTTTGTCCCCTCTTCCAACTTTGGACCAGCAAGAGAAAGCCAGACATGCCCCTGTAATCAATCCCAGAGGCGGTCCTGCTGCTAGTCAGCGTCCCTGTGTCCACAGTCAACAAGGTCCGGCACAACTGCGACCTCAAGTTTTCTCCACCATAAAGTGTTCCCACTCTTCTACCTGCCTTTGAGTCTACCATGTGCAATTGTTTATGTCCGACTCTTTCGCTACAGCAAGCTCTGGATAAACAGCCTTTGCTTTTCTCACTCGGTTGGTTTCATTTATTTCTGCAAAGGCTGCAGCTGATAGGCTGGGCATGCCTGTCACCATCACCTGGTGTTCTGGCCCATCCCCATGAAGTCAATCCTTGTACATCTCTATCCGCTTGTCCGGGGCCACAGTGTGCCTGTCCTCAGCCCTGGTGTGCAGCAAGAAAGGATTTTCTCGATTGCTTAGAAAGTTTGCAACTGTTTTCTGGTTTTACTTGCGTAACCTATAGCTATGTATTGTGTGAAGTCACATATTTCCCATGTTGACTTATTATGAGGGACATAATTCTCTTTTTTTTTTACTTGAAGAGACAGAACCTGGCTGACTCCACAGCCAGGACTGTTGACGTTGGGTTGCATCTAAACTCTTACATTAACTGATCCATCAGTCCATCCAATAAATATTTTGCTCACCAGTCACTCACAGGGATTCAGCAAATGTTTATCAAACATTTATTATGATGTGCCTAATACTGTGGACTGAATCCTGGGCACATGGCACATGTTCTGTTACCATTCAGATTAGTGATTTATTGATAAGACGCACGTTCTATTGTAGCTGGGATTAGTCATTTTCAGTAGCAATTGGGTGAGGGGATAAGCCTACAACTCACAGGAGAGGCCAT
Source organism: Glis glis (assembly GCA_004027185.1). Classification (NCBI taxonomy): domain Eukaryota; kingdom Metazoa; phylum Chordata; class Mammalia; order Rodentia; family Gliridae; genus Glis; species Glis glis. The sequence goes on along the minus strand of PVJS01011689.1, from coordinate 17,614 downwards.
ACCGCCACCTCTCCCCACTGTTGCTGAGGGTGTACGTCATGTTCCTCAAGCAGGTAGGAGAAGAGTTCAGAACCACCAACTCGGGTGCCAAGGGCAAGAAATGAAAATATCAGGAAATGTAAGGACAACCTATACGTTCATGGTCTACGGTAAGGAGGCTGAGATAGTGCTTGCCAAGGTCCTGAACAAGGGTCTTTCCAAGGGATCCTCAGACCTGTGTGTCTGAAGCTCATGTCCTTGGGCTCAGGATTCTGAGCAAAGGCTCTGTGAGTGGTGGGTGTGGATTGGAGCCACGGGCCTTCACCTCTGACCACAGCAGTCAAGGACAACGTACTTCAGGAAGGAGCCGGAGGGGCAGGGCTCAAGGGAGACAGTGTGGAGGCGCTGGGACCGTGTCTGACCCTGCTCACGCCTGCATGGCATGGATCCCTCTGCCTGTTTCCGAATCGTTCTAGACTTCGCCTCCTCAACTCTAATTGAGGGGCTTGAAGAGATGACACCAAGGCCCCTTCCAGCGCCACAAGCCTATGATCCCATCTGCCTGGCTCCTAGAACCACAAGGTCCCCCCGCCCCAGCCCTCTACACTCGACCATTGTTACCCGTGCTTCTTCCCTGGACTACAAGGGTGCCGGCCATGTTTCTACCGTCCTGTGTCTAGCAGCTACCGGGGTTATCTGCCCTTCCACTTCACCTTGGTCCATCGGCTTGGTGGATGCCAGCAAGTTGAGCTCCCTATTCCTCTCCCGCTCTCTTCCTATAAGCTAGCAGTAGGGTGTAAATTATCCCTTGCCTGGAAAAAATAAAAAAAAATCAAAGGCAGAGGGATTTTAGACTAGAGCACTCTCCCACCTCGTCATTGCTGGAAACCTTTTCCCTGAATCATTTCAGACTCCCTTCCAACTGGAAGCGTGTGCTGCCAAAGACAACGTGGGATTTGCTTCGCCCCCAAGAAGGACACAGAACACGGCGATCCTGCAGTCTTAGGAGGAGATGCTTCCGTGCTGCGAGGCTGCCCAACCCGCACAAAAGGCTCTGCATGCTGCCCCTTCCAAGTCTAGATAAGAATGCGCTTCTCTAACACAGAGATGGAGAGGTCTATCCTATCGCCACCCGAGGGTGTGTATAAATGCAAACGGGATTAGTCCTGGGCATATAGCGCACTGTATAGCACGTGGCAATGGCCACACTATGTATATGGGCAGCATGCTGAGGTTTGGGAGGACTCCTGATAGATGGAATTTGGCATGAGCAAGGAAATCTGCTCTAGCAACCGATGTCTATTCATCTAAAAATGCTAAATCAAGCCTTGCTTTGATTGATTATCACCATTTCATTTCCGAGATGAGAAAACAGACACAGGGATGGTGACCACAGATGCTCCGTGCCTATGTGGCCTGGCGTGATTCACGCCATGGTCCGTGGATGGGTTGACATTAGAGACATGTAGGTGGGCTCTGCCTCAACTGTAATAAGCTGCAAACCTGGACTCCAGCTCAGTGTGCCTGAGCGCAGAGCAACCCTGGGATCGCTGGGCACGGCACCGTGCTTCTCGAATGGAACATTACCATTTCTGAGATTGTGACCCTGCCACACCAGGGCAGGCTCCTGAGCACCTCTCCCGACCCAAGGATAGCAGAGTCCTGGCCAGACGCTGCTGAACAGGTTTCATGGGTCGCTGTTAGCCTGATGGTGACGTTCCCTTCACCTCTCTGGCCCTCTCAGCCCAGCAAGATGTCACTGGTGTGGTGCAGGGGGAGCTACGATCCTACGATCGCCTTAGCCCAGAAGAGAAGCCAGGAGAATGGCATGTTTTCTGGGGGACACCACCTGGCTTAGCTTAATGTCTCTTGTCTGTGGCTTATCCACAGTGCATTAGTATGTTAATCACAGGACCGATTTAGTCTACGGAATCATAATTTTTAAAAAAAAAAGACTTTTCTTTAATCTCTTTTAAAAGGATTAACATAAAGGCGGATATGAAGCAGACATCGGGAACCCCGTATCTATACTACTAAAATACCTCCAACTGACTCAAGAAGCAAGGGACTTGTGGGGCAGGGAATCCCACTTATCGGATAAGCCTTCCTCCCGCACCCTTTATCTCGCTCCATGGCACTGAAAGAAGGAATGAGAAAAATGCCTTTCTGAAGGTTTTCTTTTAATTCTGTTGTATTAATCAGGGGTTTTCAGAGAAACAGAACCAACAGGACAGATGATAGATAGGTAGATAGATGATAGGTACATAGATAGGTAGATAGATAGATAGATGATTGATAGATGATAGATAGATAGATAGATGATAGAGGATAGATAGATGGGTGATACGTAAGTATATAGATGGATGATAGACAATAGAAAGGAAGGTAGGTAGACAGATAGATGGATGATAGATGATAGGTAGGTAGGTAGGTAGGTAGGAATGATAGATGATAGATAGAAAGGTAGGTATATACATAGATAGATGGATAATAGATGAGAGGTAGGTAGGTAGATAGATGGATGATAGATAGATGATAGAAAGGTAGGTAGATAGATGATATATAGACAATAGGTAGGTAGGCAGATAGATATTAGACAATAGATAGAAAAATAGGTAGATAAATAGATGGATAGATGGATGATAGATAATAGGTAGATAGATGATAGATAGAGGATAGCTAGATGGATGATAGGTGACAGATAGGTAGGTAGGTAGATAGATGGATGATAGATAATAGGTAGGTAGATAGATGGATGATAGACAGAGAGATAGATGGATAATAGATGAGAGGTAGGTAGGTAGGTAGATGGATGATAGATGATAGATAGAAAGGTAGGTAGGTAGATGATATATAGATGATAGGTAGGTAGATAGATATTAGATAGACAGACAATAGATAGAAAAGCAGGTAGACAGAGATGGATGATAGACAATGGATAGGTAGACAGATGGGTGGGTGGGTGGGTGGGTAGATGCTTTGAAGAGCAAATGATCTGTAGTCTGCAAGCTGGAAGCCGGGAAGGCTGCTGGTGTAATCCACCCATCCGAAGGCCTGAGGACTGTGTCACCGGTGTCTGAGGGCAGGAGAAGATGGATGGTCCAGCCCAGGGAGAGGACAGGTTCCCCGTCCCCCTGACTCTTTTGTTGTGTTCGGGCCCTCAACGTTAGAAGACGCCCGTCTGCATCGGGGGGAGTGACTGTTCTTTACCCAGCCTCCCGATCTAAATACCAGTGTCTCCCAGAAACACTCTCACAGACGTCCCCAAACACAAGGCTTCGCCTGCCGTCGGGACCGTCCAGTCAAGTTGACACCAAGTTAACCATCACTGCCATTTTCTAGTTTTAAAGGGGATTTGGGGGAATTCCAGCTAAGATATCCGGAACGCAAGTGACACAGAATAACAGGCACATATGGTGATTTTTCTTTACTTTTCTTTTGCTGTCATTAAAATTTATTGGGACTCTTTGTAGCCAATGAAAGCATAGGAGGTATTGCATGTGAATAAGCCACTACAGGTTACTCTCTCGCTCTTTTTTTTTTTTTTTGGTACTAGGGATGAAACCCAGGGGCATTCTACCTCCAAGCTACCCCCTCAGCCCTATTTTTTTATTTTTATTTTGAAACAGGGTCTCTCTAGGTTGATGAGAATCTCGCTGCTTCCTGAGGCTGTCCTCAAACCTGCGATCCTCCTGTCTCAGCCTCCCAAGTACTGGGATTACAGGTGTGCACCACCATGCCTGGCTATATGTTACTCTCTTAAAAACCATGTGTGCTCTGTTCATGGTATTTGAACAACAACGACAACAACAATAGAAATAGTAAATGACATTCCTTAGGAAACACTCTGTATAAAATGCAGTTCCCTAGATACTACAATTTCTGAGATACTGCTGAAGAAGCACTCAGAGAAAAATGTCTACCCTTAAACATTTATGTCAACCTAAGGAGAACAATAATTAATGAATTAGGCAACCAAGTCAAGAAATTCATGTAACGTGGTGAAATGGTTCCGTCTCAGTCTGAAGGTGGCGTCATTTTGTTTATTGGGGAAGCTGGAAAGCAGGAGGAGATAGAGAAGTCAGGAAGAGGACCCGTTCATCTTTTATCATGACTATTATCTAACATTGTTCTGTAAATAGCAAGCCAAGCAATTATACAAAAAGGATCTATATGGAGAGAGAGAGAGAGAGAGAGAGAGAGAGAGAGAGAATTGTGAATATTAGAACGAAGTTATTTTCGTGTGTTGTGTTATTATTTGCCTGACATGTGATTCTTGAGAAATCCAACAGAACTGAATTTAAAGTGACAAATACCATGATCATTTACCTTGGTGTTTGGGGAAAGAAATAAATGTGAAGAACTTTAAATCTTTAATATATAACAAGAATAAGTTAGATGATATAAGGGATTGAAAATACAATTTATAATAGTTTTAAGCAGAATAAAATGTGGGGATAATATGAGCCAGAAAATTGCCACAACTATATGAAGGAAACTTTAAAAAGGAAAGGGGTAGCATGTCACTGCACGAGAGGACACAATAGTGTAAAATAGCCAATTTTTCCTAAGTTATGATTAGTAGGATCTTATTGAGAATTCGCATGAAACTAATTCTAACGTTTCTACAGAAAAAAATTTAAAATATGTAAAAAAAAGTATTAAGAGGGACTAGTGTCTGTCAGCATTCATTTCAAGGTGGTTTGATTTAGAGTTAGAATAATGAGTACTCCTGCTAATGGAACGGGAATGAGTAGACGGATCAGTGGGATAGAGCGGGACTCCCGAGTAGTAAGTGTAGAAGATGGAATGAACGAGGGAAATAGAGATTTTAAAAACCAAAGTTGAACCTTTTTGATGAAGAAGATATGGTATCTCTACACAATGGAGTTTTACACAGCCACAAAGAACAAAATTACGACATTTGCAGGGAAATGGATGGAACTGGAGAACATCGTGCTAAGTGAGATCAGCCAGACTCAGAGAATCAAGGGCCACACGTTTTCCCTCCCATGCGGAAACTAGAGAGAAAAAGGAAAGAAAATGGACCTCAAAAAAAAAATTAGGAGAGAGACCGGTAGGGAAGGGGATCGGGATGATGGTAGGGAAAGGGGAAGGTATGGGGAGCAGTGTTATGTGCATACCAAATAATTATGTGCATATATGAATGTATCAGTACGAATCTCACTATCATGCATCAGTAAAAAAAGTTTTTTTGAAAAGTACAGTTGGGATAACTGGGGATAAATCTAGAAAAGTTTGGGTTAATATCTTACATTTTACAGAAAAATAAACCGAAAGTTAAAAAAAAAAAACAAAGCATGACTATACCAAAAGAAAATGTAAGAGACCTTATTTAATAGCTAAGCATGGAAAATACCTTCCTGGAAATAAGTCAAAACCAAGCAGCCAAAACACACAGCACAGGAAGAAAGGGAGGGAGGGAGGGAAAAAGGAAAAAATTCAAGTACATCTTCGTGGATAAAAATGACCTTAGATGATATTCAAAGACAAATAATAACTGAAAAAGGAATTTTGACCCCTAGCATAGAGGAAGGTTTATTAATATCAATAAGGACTGCAGACCAGTAGAAAAACAGTTAATGTGTACCAACAGAATGTTAAAAGAAAAAGAAGAAAGACCCCTTACGCACAATAATGACAAGATACCACCTTTCACTGACCAGATTCGCAGTCATTCAGAGTTTGATGACTTGCCACATTGATGATGCGGGAATTGATGATTGTGGGAAAATGAGATGCTCCCAGGAGGGTAAACGGCTGTAACCTTAGGGAGGGAACTTTGTCAACGTGTTCATTGTATGACTCTGCCTGGAGGATTTTAGCCTGTGGATGTATGAACACGTGGGTGAAATGTGTGTGAAATAATATATGTGCAATGTTAGTCCTTGAAGCATTTTTGTAGGAACAAAAAAATTGAGAATGCCATTTAAATTCCTATTGCTATGGCTTGGATAAATGTCCCACAGATGCCCATGTGTTAAAGGCTTGGTCACCAGCCTGTGGCCCTACTGTTGAAACCTTTCAGAGGTAAGGCTTAGTGGTAGGACATTAGTTCGCTGTGGGTGCGCCCTTGAAGTTGATATCGAAACCCCAGCCTGTTCCTTTCTCTCTTTACTTCTTGATCACCACAAGGTGAGCAGCTTCCCCTGCCACACACTGCCACCGTGATGTGCTACCATGCCACAGGCTGCAAAGACACAGACCAACTGACTGTGGATGGAAACCTCCAAAACTTTGAGCCATACATAACCTTTCCGCTTTATAAGTTGATTATCTCAGGTGTTTTGTCACAGGGATAGAAAGTCGACTAAAACACCCATCCGTTTGCTCTCAGGCAAATATAGAACATCCATACAAACTGTGCATGTATTAAAAAGGATGAGATAGTCCATATGAATTAATTTTAAATGAAAAAAAAAACCATGGTAAAATATGTGTGCACAGAACACCATGTGTGTAAAAGCAAACAAAAACGACTCTGTAGATCCATTATCTTCTGTTGACATGGTACACAAGCAACTGGTTGAACTGGTTGTACTCATTTTCTGGGGTTGCCATTAATTTAGTACCACAACTGGGTGGACAACAGATGTGGACTGTCTTACCACTTTAGAGGCTGCGAGTCTGAGATCCAGGGGTCAGCCTTCTCCGAGGCCCCTCTCCTCAGCTTGTAGATGGCTGTCTTCTCCCTGTGTCTTCCCAGGGTCTTCTCTGTGTCTTTGTCTACATTTTCCCTTTTTATAAAGACAAAGTCATATTGGTTATGCCCATTCTAATGACCCCATTTAACTTGATTACCTCCGGACGGACCCTGTCTCCAAATAAGGTCACATTCAGAGACTGGGGGTCAGACTACAGCATGTCTTTTTTGGGAAGGACACACATTATCCCACAAGGTTCCTGACAGCAATGACCTAGGAAGGAGAATTTATGGCTAGAGCTGCAAGGGAAACTTATTTCACAAGCATAACCTTTCTGCACAATCTGCCTAGTTAAAAATTAAATATAGGAGTCACCTCTTATACACAGTTCTACTTTCCACCAAGTTTCAATTACTTGTGGTCAACCAAGGCCCCAAACTACTAAGTGAAAAGTTCCAGAAGAAAGAATCCATAGTTTTAAAGCACACACCATTCTGAGTAACATCTCATGCTATCCCACTCTGTCCTGCTTAGACACAAATCACCCCTCCGTCCAGTATATCCACTGACACACTACCTATGCATTAGTCACTTAGTAGCCTGAAAAATCTACCAAATGACTGTCACAGTACCACAGTGCTTTCAGTCAGGAAATGCTTATTTTACTCAATAAAGGCCCCAAAGCACGAGAGAGTAAGTGACACTGGCAATTTGCATATGTCAAAGAGAAGCCATAATTTAATTATCATCTCACATCATCACAAAAAGGGTGAGGACAGTTCAATAAGATCATTTGAGAGAGACTGCATTCGCATACTTTATATGACTGTATTTAATTTAATTTAATTTGGCGGTACCAGGGATTGAACCCAGGGGCATTCTACCTCTGAGCTACACCCCCAGCCCTATTTTTTATTCTTTTTGTTGAAACAGGGTCTCACTAAATTGCGGAGGGCCTCACTACGTAGCTGAGGCTGGCCGCGAACCTGCAATCCTCCTGTCTCAGCCTCTCAAGTATTGGGATTACAAGCATGCGCCACCACACCTGGCTATATGACTGTATTTTAATAAAATTATTTTATTTTATTATTAGTTATGGTTAGTCTCTCACTGTGTCTAATTTATAAGTTAAACTTTATCACAGGTATATAAGTTATAGGGGAAAATATAGTATACATAGGGTTTGGTACATTTCCATGGTCTTGGGAGTCCAACTGGGGGTCTTGGAACATAGAGGGGAGACTATTGTCCAACAAGTTTTATTTTTTTTTCTTCATTTTTTAGCACTGGGGATGGAACCCAGGGGCATTCTACCTCTGAGCTACACCCCCAGTCCTATTTTTTATTCTTTATTTTGAAACAGGATCTCACTAAGTTGAGGAGGGTCTCACTAAGTAGCTGAGGCTGGCAGAAAACCCAGATCCTCCTGTCTCAGTCTCCCAAGTACTGGGATTACAAGCGTGCGCCACCACACCTGGCTGTCCAACAAGTTTTAACCGGCCAAAGGAAAAAATGAGAATGGAGAAATGGTCAAATGACTTGGCAGGTATTGTAGGTACTGGAGGTGAAGACAACATAGAGCAGTGGAAAGGCACAGTTTGGAAAGGTGGAGATTAGGAAGGGAGGGAGAGGGGGGAAGGGAGGGAAGGAAGGTGGAGAGAGAAAAGGGCTGTGGGCAGGCACTGTAGGATCCGAGCATCACAGCACCTAGTGCTTACCTGTCCGCCGGGGACATTGGTGACACTTGTCCATCAGGAGCCTGGAATCTATCCCGGAGCCATCCCAGCCACTGAGGCTCCTTCTGAACATGACAGGGTGGCATGGTTTGGTATTTCTTTGTCATTTAAGGGGATGTCAGAAAGTGGGGAGGGCCTCTGATGTGACACCCGTGCTTTCTGCTCCTGGCGTCATGCCAACGCATACGTATAAGGAAAATGTGAGGATCGGATGATAAATGCCAAGAATAAGGGGGGAAAGAACAAAGAACAAAGCACAGAACAAGGACACCTCTGTGAGTCCTGCTCCAAATGATTCTCACACACTTTCCCTTCCTTCCATGAGCATGGCATTATTCCTCCGGTTTGCTTTTGGGCTGACAGAGAAGAAAGCCCCTCGGATGTGGTCATCCCTAGCTGGGGACTCTGCAGATCTCCTGCTACCTTTTTGTTGCCTGATGTACCCGCTGGTGTCGGGCGAGGAAACCATTATCTGTTCTGTGGCCGGTGACAGATGTCTCGTCCCAGGAATTCATTTCATTCTTAGAGAAGGACAACAGAAATTCCTGTCCTGCAGCCAACAGGCGGTTCCACGGATTGCCTTTAAGCCTCGCGAAAACGAGGCTTTGACACTGATTTTCTGGTAACGGCAAAAGGGAGGAGAAAACTCCTGGGGTCGACCCTGAACAGTGGTCTGAAATGCATTCCGGTGTTCCATAGGACAAAGCTCTAGAAATCAGTTTCAATCAATTGAAATACATTCCATGGCTGCCTGCTGCCCACTAGATATTAAGATAAGTTCTGAAATAGGTTAGAGATGAGACCACGGGTTATCAGACAGGTGGAGTTTTGTCCTTATAGAACTTTTAATCTAGTAGGGAAAAGACACGAAATAGGGGCAATGAGTTCAAATCCAGTGCTTGAGCCTGCCCGGGTGGCATATGCCAGTCATCCCAGTACTTGGGAGGCCGAGACAGGAGGATCGCAGGATTGAGTTCAGTGTCAGCAGCAGCTTAGACTCTCAGCAGCTTAGTAAGATCTGTTTCAAAATAAAAAATAAAAAAGGACTGGGGGTTGTATCTCAGAGGAAGAATGCCCCTGGGTTCAATCCCCAGTACCCAATCAGCAACAAAACAAAACAAACAACAAAAACCAAATCCAATGCCTGACTCTACTTTCAGAAAATTCAGTTTCTCTCCCACCTGAGGTCTCATGTGCTGCAAGGTGTCGGGGCCCAGGTCCTTAGACATCCACTCTGGGCTCCGCTGAGACCCTCCCAGGCCCCTCCCTGGCATGACTCATGTGGTCCCTGCTAGTTATATCTGGGTTTCCGGGATCCCTCGGGATGAGGCGTCTCACCGCGATATGCCGGTGCCTTTCATTCTCATGGGTGCTGCAGGCACCGGGTGCCCTGAGCCTCAGGGGTCATCTCCCCTGTGGTTATTCCCGCCTCTGAGAAAGAGTGAGGTGGTGTCTATCAGGAATCCTTTGTCCATGATCATCATTCCCACACAGAAAATAGTCAGGGCTGTGAGAAGGACCCTGTCAGGGCTCCACCTACAGGGTTGCTTTCGATTTTCCCAAAAGGTTCTCCCACTCCCCACAAACCCCGACGGCCCTGCACATCAGAGGCTGTGCTTGAGGGGCCCAGCGTGGGCTGGCTCCCCTCCAGAAGCTCCATGGCACCGGTCACTCGGTCTGTGTCAGCGAAGCCACTGGCCTCTCTGTGGTCCCAGAGCTCACAACTCCTGTGGCGTCTGCAGAAGTGTCGGTGAGTCCTTTCAGTGGTGGTCTAAGGAGCAAAACCAGTGTAAGACAAAACGAAAAGGGGCTGGGGCATAGCTGAGTGGCAGAGTCTACAGGTGCAAGGCCTGGGTTTGATCCCAGCACTGTATATGGAGGAGGAGGAGGAAGAGGAGAAGGAGAAGGAGGAGGAGGAAGAGGAGGAGGAGGAGGAGGAGGAAGAGGAGGAGGAGGAGGAGGAGGAGGAGAAGCAGGCAGCCTGCATATCCCTCAACGCTGAGGAGCTGTCTTAGCAGAGTCCGCCATCTGGGGCCTTGCTTTTTCACTCTCTGACCTGGTCGTGAGCTCCTGAAGCAGGGTAAGCCCTCTCATGACATGTTTCATTGCATATTTCTTCCTTGTTTTAAGAACCAGGACATTTTTATTGAAGCAAAGATCCCAGGGAAGACCTCCCGAGGAATAGGTTTGGATGTGACATTGAAAGGTTGAGTGACAACTACATTATGATGTGAGGCTATAATGCACCAATGAAAGTATAAAGGTTGAGTGACAGCAAGGGCCGCGTGGATGGAGGGGAGGGGGGCGTGCTCTGCAAAGAGCAGACAAAAGACAGAGTGTGTTGTCATGACGTGGCCTGATTTTATATAACTATTTATTAAGCAGTTTATTGCCTGACTCTCCCATATAGACTGCTGGCCACAGAGGGGAGGGACCCACTTTCCATTCATGGCTGACTTCACAGTGCCTGTAAGCGCGCCCATCATAGCTCAGGTGTGTTAATAAATATGAACAGAGAGGACATTCGTCACCCACATCCAATTCACAGGTGCTTCTCAGCTATGGCGTCTAGGAACACATTCCAGTGCCAGTTTGCCCAAAGAGACGCAGCACTTCCAGGCTCTGGGGTGGCCTCATTTCAGTTCCCTCACTCCAGGCTTGGGCGCATGACTGACAACCTTCCCCGGCTCCAGGAGCTGGGAGTTCTGACCTCTGTTCTCTGGAGGGCTTGTCATGGGTCTTGGCAAACCCCGCTTGGGCCAGCAGCCCAGGGTCCTCATTGGGACAGGAGGTTAGGGGACGATGTGACAGGCTGCCACTGTCTCTGATGTTATGCATCTGGTGGGAATTGATTGTGTGTGTGTGTGTGTGTGTGTGTGTGTGTGTGTGTGTGTGTGAAGTGGCACATTGATTTTTTTTTTAAGATCTTGACTTCCTTGGGCTCCTCTTTACTTTTTGAAAAAAGTTAGGAATCTTTGCGGTTAGAAAAAGTCTTCGCTTTCTGTTTCGGTCTGGTAAAGGCCGGGCTCTGGAAGGCGCTTCATCCATTTGTAAACTCTCCACTGTCATCGTTTTCGGTTGGCGGCTCCTATCGCAATGAGTCAAGACTGTGGTAACTGGGGAGAGGGACGGAATCAACTTCAAATACAGCAAGGACTGCCTGAAGGTTTTCACCAATGGACAAGGTGAGGGGGTCGATGGAAGAAAGTTACTAAGAGGGATCGGAATAGATCCCTCTTAGTAGATCCTTGGGAGATCCTTGGGAGATCCTTGGGAGATCCTTGGGAGATCTTAGGGAGGAGATCCTTGATAAAACTGGAATCAGCAAACTGTCTTGGTCAGTGTTCTTACTGCTGTGATCCAAAAGACCTGGCCGCACAACTTTAAGGAAGGAAGATTTATTTCCTCCTAGTTTCTTGGAGATTCTGGGTTCAGTCCAGGTGAGGCCAAGGTCTGAAGCTCAGGGCATGGTGGCGGGAAGCAGAGAGAGGGAGAGTAAGGGCTCTGCCCCTCACATCACAGAGGCCAGAAGCAGACAGCCAGCAAGAAGGGGATTCAAAGACACAAGCCCAGTGCCTAAGGCCACACCCCTGGGGACCCATCTTCTCCAGCCACACCCCACCTGCCTAGGTGACCACCCAGTAAATCCATTACAATGGATTTATCTACTGATGCAATTACAACCCTCATGACGCAATTACATCAACCCCAAACACCAATTTGCAAGCTCTTCAGGGGATATTCTATATCTAACTATAACACAAGCCAAGGACAAGCCTCGCTGAGCTGGGGGCTTCGAGGAGCAGGCTAAAGTTGAGTCCAGGAGAGAGTCTTTGTCATAACTCAGTGACAAAAGAAGATTGGCACGTGAGAGAGAACAGTTCATGTGGAAACGAACACAGCGAGGCTGAAAGGAAATGAGCTATGGTGACTGGGGAGGAGATGTAAGAAAGGGGCTAGGCAGGTGATCCTGAAGTGTAGGGTGTCAAGAGAGAGACTGACATTTGTTGGAGCCCCAGGTGCCTCTACAGGGACTTGAATTTGAGATTGAAGGGACAAAAGGCAGATTAGCCAACCATGATTTAACATGGAAATAATTCCATTTGATCTGAGTGGGCTATCAACTTCTGGGCTATCAGAAGCTTGTAAAAAGATTAAGTCACTCCTGTCAGATGTAGACAAAATTAGAACTAGGAAGTAACACAAGAAGAGAGTGCATCCCTGCTTATCCCAGGTAAGTATTTAAGGACTTTCTTTAAGTTCTTATGGACTTTCTTAAAACTGCAAGAACTTCGTTCACATTCTACACGTACCCCAGGATTTGTACATCTCCCTCCTATACAGGGATTTCTATAACGAAGTTTGTCTTTGACTTTCTGCAAGATTGCAGCAGTTCAGACAGGATGCTTTCCACAGAATGCTCACCCAGCAACAGCGCCTCCTCCAATGAGCTAATGCCAGCTCCTGCCTCCGGTCTCCAAGACCAATGAACTCAGTATCCAAGCAGCTTGCATGAATTTCTCCCGCTTTGCTAATAAAACCTTCCCCTTGCCTCAACCTTTTTAGATACGCATATAGTTTACGCCGGCACATATATTCCCATTGCTACGCTATTCCTGAATAAAGCTAATTAATCTTCTGAGAATCTCTCTCTGCTTCTTATTTGGTTTGACAGAGGCAAGGGAATTCTGTGCATGGGGGTGAGTGTGATCTGTGAATCTAAAGATGCGCGCCAGAAACCCGTGTGTTCCTGAGCAGAGTGTCAGCTCCACAAGGACGCAGGAGCTTTTTTTGCTCAGCCTTGATCCATCTCCTGGGGCTCTCCAGTCTTCAGGGAGGATGAGGCGCCCAAACTGCCTCTTGCATGAAAGAGTGCCAGGACAGGGACAGCAGGACCTGTAGGGGAATTAAAGGGGCAGAATTGGAGACACGGAAGTCTTTTTCGTGGTCCTGAACTCCACTCCATCCCCACGACATCGTCTACTCTTTTGAGAGCATGTCATAGGATCTTGCTCATTTTAAATGAGCTTTGCACTCATGTCCATAGATTTTTGAAGATAGGTGGAAAGAAAGACACATGCAGGGATTCCAGAAGTGGCTTCCGCAGGCTTCTGTTATTGGAGTCCTGGGCTGGAGGGGTCCTGGCTTTGGGGAGTTCCAGTAGAACAGATTCAGTCACTTGCCCCAAAATCAAAGGGTAAAAGTAATGGTGAAGAGGGAAAGGGATTTATTCAGTATAGCTATATCAGGAAGGACCTGGGGTGGTAAGTCCTCAGCCCAGTCTTCAGGGAGCCAACAAGAGTTTGGGGGCTAATAATAAGGGGAGTGAGGCAAGACGTATGAATAGCTCAATAAGTCTACTAAGTGGGGGTGGGGCAAGAAGTATGAATAGGCTAATAAGTGGGGGTGGGGCAAGAAGTACGCATAGTCAAACACTCTTGGTCCAACTGTAGCTGTAAAAAAGTTGCTTAGCCAGGCGTAGTGGCAGACGACTGTAATCCTCATACATGGGAGGCAGAGACAGGAGGATTGCAGGTTCGAGGACAGCCTCAGCAAGTAGGGAGACTCTCAGCAACCTAGAGAGACAAAACAACAAATGAAAAGGGCTGAGGGGGTAGCTTGGAGGGAGAAAGCCCCTGGGTTCAATCCCCAGTACCAAAGATAAATAAATAAATATATAAATAAATAAATAAATAAATACAAGTTGCTTGCTACCTGGGGGCGACTCTTGTCACAGGTTGTCTATCAATCAGACCTGATGTTGCTGGCATCCCAGGTGACCGTAGAAGAGAGTGACTCAGACAAAAGGACCATTCAGAAAGGCAAGATGGGTTTGTTCCTCTGGGTTTGGGGCAATGACTGGAGACTTGTAGGCACCGCTGCAGGGACCTGGAACAGAATGACTGTGGTAAAGGCTGACAGCGGACCGTCTACTGATGATGACGTCCCTGAAAACCTGAGACATAGTTACTCTTCTCTTGGCGCCATCGGCCTTGAAGGCAGAGGCTTGCCAGATGCAGATGAACACCTCTTCAATGATTAACATGTCCACGTGCAGAGTCAAGCAGGAAACTGACCCAAAGTTTAAGGTAGCCAAGGAGACAGATGCAGAATGGCCGCAGAGATGTCAAGCTTCTCTCCTGCTTCAGTTGCCCATCTGACAGCTGTAGGCCCTGTGAAGGGGCCGTGCTTCTAGCTAGAGCAGTCTCTAAGTCCCTATCATGTTTCCTGTTGAACCTTCGTTCAGGCACATCCAGTAGAGACCGGGTCGCGGCCAGTCGTCGTGGGAGGAAGCAGATCCTGGAGTCTTGGCCGTGAGGCCCTTGCCCTGACTCGCGCCCTGGCGTGTGTCGTGGAAGGTGGGCAAGGCCTCCAGGTGCCTTCTGAGTGCCACGTGCCATTCAGGGGAGCAGAGAAGTTCAATGCAGCCAGTGGACATTTTACCTTCATTGAGAGTGGCGCCTTTGAAATCTTTATTTAGAAAGTTCAATTCCTTGGCTCAACCACATGATAATTTGGAAAACAACTGAGCTGCTGAGAACACAGCACTGACAGCATTCGGAGAGGCCGGTGAGTGACGGTGCAGAGGAACCCGCTCACGTTTCCCAAGTACAGGGCCTGCTGCCAGGACTCTGATTTAAAACGTGTCTCAGAATAGGCCGACGCGGGAGCCGGCAGGACCCCTCGCGGGACACTTTGGGATAAAAGCGTGTTTTCACAGCCAACGATGTACATTTCTGGAAGCCAGGTTTCTATTTGAAACGTGTCCCTGTGACCCGCAGGCTGTGTTGGTCTGTAGCTGCTGCCGATTGCACAGTGTCTAAGTTCTTCTTCCTCCTCTTGATTCAGAAACGGATGTCCAGTTAAGCCTTCACCATATGGATAAATTTCCTTACCCCTTAAATGAAAATGGTAAAATAGCTTCCCTTAAAATGTAAGAAGTGTGTGTGTTTGTGTGTTACTGGGGATTCAACTCAGGAACATCCTGTTCTGAGCTCCACCCCCAGCCCTATCTCATTTTTTAAATTTTGAAACAGGGTCTTGCTAAGTTGCTGAGGCTGGCCTCAAACCTGTGATCCTCCTGTCTCAGTCTCCCAAGTACTGGGGTTGCAGATGAGCACCACCACACTCAGCTCAGGAGGCCATTTTGTTTGGAACTAAGTTCCTGCTCTGGGCCCCATCAGACAACACTAAAAGTCAAACTGGAGTCACCCATGTTAAAGTTCCAGTGCACCAAGATAACTAAGTTGTTATCTGACCTCTCTGGTCATAATGGAATTTTCCAAGCAGGCCAGTTTCAAGTGGCATGACAAGGAAGTTCCTTCTGACCTACTCCTTACACAAAAAAGATAACCTGAGAGTAACCAGTCAGCTGTTTCCCTACAGTTCTGTCTTCCTACTCCCACCTTACAAGGAAATTAACTTTGAAATGACCAATTCCCTTTTCGTTTTTGAGTTTCGCTTTCTTCAGTCCCTCTCTTTCTATAAAGCCAACCTCTTCCGCTTAGACCCTCAGACATTTATTCTATTGTATGGAATAAATACACACATACATAAACATGTAAATAAACAATTCTAGAATCAAAAGTAAAGCCAATTAAGGGGGTGTAGCTCGGTGTTAGACCATGTTCTTACCATGTGTAAAGCCCTGGGCTTGATCCCCAGCACTAGAAAATAAAAAGTAAAGCCAATCAAGATTTTTAAACTCGCTGGGTGTGGTGGTGCATGCCTATAATCCTAGTACTTGGGAGGCTGAGACAGGAGGATTGCAGGTTTGAGGCCAGCCTCAGCAACTTAGTGAGAACCAGTTTAAAAAAAAAAAATATATATATATGGGCTGGGGGTGTAGCTTGGAGATAGAATCCCCCTGGGTTCAATTCCCAGTACCCAGCCCCAGTACAAACAAACAACCAAAAACAAAATAAGCCAGGCACATAAAAACACTTATATATAGAATCTGAATAGAATTAGAGAATAAAATGGTGGTTATCAGGGGCTGGCTGGAGTGTTAGTGGGAGATTTGGAGGTGTTGGTAAAGGGTACAAAATTTTGGTGAGGCAGGAAGAATAAGTATTTGAGATATGTCTCACGGCATGGTGAGCATAGTTAGTAACAATGTATTGTATATTTAAAAACTACTCAAGAATACAATTATTATGTGTTAGTTAAAATTTTTAAAAAAATTTAGTGGCACAGGCCTGTAGTCTCAGCTACTTGGGAGGCCGAGGCAGGAGGATTGCTCGAGCCCAGGAATTCAAGGCCAGCCTGGGTAACATAGTGAGGCCCCGTCTAAAAATAAATAAATAAATAATAAATACACACATACATAAACACATAAATAAATAAATAAATAAATAAATAATTGAAAAGTGAGCAAATTAAAAAGAAACAAAAAAGGTTCTCTAAATTCTAAGAATTTTAGTAAAACAAGATTATGAAGATCTTCTACGGTACTGTGTTTTCTTCTAGAATCTTGATTGACTTATCTTTCTCCTGTAGGTCTATTACCTGCCTTAAATTAATTTTTATTTATGGTGTGAAGAAGGGATTAAAGCTTATTTTTCTCATGCAGATATCCCATTGCTGTGGTCATTGCCTGTGTTAGTCAAGCAAACACACACACACGAGTCACTCATTTATTTGTGGGTTTCTTATGTACAAATGTGCCTACCCACTAAAATTTATTTTAGTGACCCCCCCAGATCAATACCCATGACACTTTCTTGGTTATTCAAGGACATGGACAAAGTAATGACAATTTGAGTCACTCGACTCATTCTGACTGAGGTCAAACAGACCAAGGTTATGCATTCTTGTTCTGACTCTCATAATATAAACACATGTCCTTTTCTTGGCCTATTAGTATCACGTTTCTCGTGTTTCGTGCTAATCTTGTTGGTAATTTAACCATTTAAAGTGGCCCCCAAGGATTGTGTGAGTCAGCTTTGTGTCCCTGTGACAATATGCCTGAGGTAATCATCTTACAAGGAAGAAAGGTTTAAGTTAGCACATGGCTTCCATCTGTAGTCACTTGGCTTCTTTGCTTTGGGGCCAGTGGCAGTTCAGCACATCATGACAGAATCCATGTCAGAGGAAGCTGAGCCCCTTATAGGGCCCAGGAAGCAAAGAGAGAAAAGGAAAGGGGCCGGGCGTGGTGGCGCACGCTTGTAATCCCAGTACTTTGGGAGGCAGAGACTGGAGGATCCGGGTTCGCGGCCAGCCTCAGCTTTCTCT
>PVJS01011688.1:0-45238 GCA_004027185.1 Glis glis | reverse complement strand
GGGATTGACCCCAGGGGCGTTCTACCTCCGCGCTACACCCCCGGCCCTATTTTTTATACTTTATTTTGAAACCGGGTCTCATGAAGTTGCGGAGGGCAGAGACAGAGACCGGGAGAGAGAGAGAAAGAGAGAGAGAGAGAGAGAGAGAGAGAGAGCTGAGGCTGGCCATGAACCCGGATCCTCCGGTCTCCGCCTCCCAAAATACTGGGATTACAAGAGTGCGCCACCACACCCGGCCAAAAGACTGTCTTTTTAACTGAGTAGGAGATTAGAAATTCCTGCAGTTTTCCCTTGTTTTACATTTTGATCTCTCTGCTTTTTATTCTCTTTTGTCTTTCCTTGGTATACTTTCTTTGTAAGTACCCAGGAACTAGCAGACACTTGGGCTTTGCTTTTCACTGGAGTGCAGCCACCCAAGCTGTGGGTCAATCTGGGCACAGGAGTGATACTAAACATCAACTTACCAGAAGCTCTGGGCAGCAACAGGGGCTGTGGCTTGCCAGTCAGCAAGTCTGCAGAGTGGGGAACAGCAAAAGACACTTCAACTTGAAATTGGTGGCCTGAACTCTGTCATAAAGAGCAAAGATGTCATATGGGTTGGGTGGAAAGCAGGGAATTGCTATCCCATCTGCCATTTCAAACAGCAGCCATGTTGAAGGAGAATTCTGCTTTGGAATTGCCAACAACCCCAAAATACTTGCTATCAGGCAAGTAGAGGATGGATCTCAGCATATAGACTCTGCTAACAAGTTGGCTAGTTTGTGTCAGAGCTGAGAATGAATAAATAATATGATAATTATATACAAAAATCCTTATAACTGGTGAGTTCTAAAATCAAAACCTCAGAAAATGTCACCATTAAAAAAAAATCTCAGCAAGAAGAAAACCAAATCTTTTTATGATTTTTTTTATCAGCTGCTCCATGTGAAGTGATTTTGTGTCTTCCCTCATTATGTGCTTTTTTCAAGTTCAAATTATACATATTTCATCAATTAATTGGATCCTTTCTAAATAGCTCTTTTTTCTCTCATCTGCATTCCCTTCCCTTCTCCTTCATATTTCTTTGTTTCCTTATTTTATCTTTTGTCTCCCATACCTTTTTTCTTTTTTCTCCTTTTGTTATTTTTGTCCCTTCTACCAATTTGATTTAGCAGTATGTATACTACCACTAATGATTAACCTTTTAGCCTAGTACATATTATATCTCACCCATTATCTTCATTGGTTAATAGAGTTATCGATACGTTAATATATGCTTTGCTATTAAGTTACCACTGTTACTGGCAGGTACTCTCTTCTGTCAAAGCAAGAACGGTGGTTGAATTTAGCACCTTGATGATATGATGCCAATTGTGTGTGTGTGTGTGTGTGTGTGTGTGTGTGTATACATATATATATATATATATATATATATATATATACATATATATTTGTGGGTATGTGTGTTGTATATGGTTTTTGTACTGGGGATTGAGCCCAGAGGCATTCTACCTTCAAGCTACATCTCTAGCCCTATTTTATTTTTTATTTGGAAACAGGGTCTCACTAAGTTGTGTGGAGGGCCTCACGAGTTTGCTATGATGGCTGCAAACCTGAGATTCTCCTGACTCAACCTCCCAAGTACTGAGATTACAGGCATGTGCCACCGCAACCAGCTCCAATTGTATGTTTTGAAGCTAACTATACCTCCAGTTCAGGGCAGATAGTAAAGAGATAATTGCTTACTAAAAGACTCTTACAAGACAGAAGGGGAATCCATCACACCAGATATACAAACAATATTAGGCTTCTGAAAAGATGAAGAAAGGAGCCATCAGGATGCCTCCAAAAGTTTAAACCCCTCAATAAATCAAAATGGATGAAACCCCCCCAAATTAAAAAAGTTTGTTAAAATGATTAATGAGTTAAAAGAAGATGTAAAGAAGGAATTAAGAGAGAAAAATACAAAATCTGAAATAGAATTTCAATGAATAGAGTCTAAAAGTGAACCAAACAGAAATCCTAGAAATAAAAGTCTAAAGAAATAAAACAGTCAGCCGAAAGTCTCCCCAATATATTAGACTAAGCATAAGACAGAATCTTAGAGCTTGAAGACATGATGACTGGTATTGAACATTCAGGCATATCAAAGAAAAAAAGAGAAAGAATGATCAGAATATACAGGGACTCTGGGGCAATATTAAGAGATGAAAATTCTCATAGGCATTGAGCAAGAAGTAGAGATACAGGCTAATAGCATTGATAACCTATTCTGTGAAATAACAGCAAAAATCCCCCAAATATTCCAAACCTTAGAAATGAGATGGACATCCAGATACTGGAGACATTTAGAACCCCATATAGACAATATAAGAAAATAACCCCTCCTTGGCATATTATAATTAAAATTTCAAAAAGAATTTTAAAAGCTACAAAGGACAGATGACAGGTCACAGGAAAAAAACATTCAGATAAGTTGGAAAATCTAGAAGAAATGGATAAATTTCTAGAAACATATGATCTACCAAAATTGAACCAAGAAAATATAGAAAACCTACACAGACCAATTATAAGCAATGAGATTGAAGCAGTAATAAAAAGACTTCCAGTAAAGAAAATCCCAGGACCAGATGGATTCACAGCTGAATTCTGACCCTTAAAAAAGAACATATGCCAATGCTCCTCATATTATTTCATGAAACAGAAAAGGAAGGAACACTCCTAAATTCATTCTACAAAGCTAGTGTCAGCCTGATATCAAAACAGATAAGATCACACCAAGGAAAAACATTATAGACCAATAACCTTGAGGAACATAGATGCAAAACTCCTTAATAAAATGTTAGCAAACATATAAAAATATATTATGAAGATTATACAACAGGATCAAGTTGGTTTCATTCCAGGGAAGCAATATTATTTGACATACACCAATCAATAAATTAATATGTCACATAAACTGAACCAAGGACAAAAATCACACAATTATTTTATAATTGCAGAAAAGCCTTTAACAAAATTCAGCATCCATTCCTGAAGAAAACTCTAGGGAAAGAAAAAACTTACCTAACCATCATATAGGCTATATATGATAAACCTAAAGTCAATGTCATACTAGATGGGGAAAAACTGAAAGCATTTACTCTAAAATCAGAATTAAGATAAGGATGTCCACCCTCACCACACCTAGTCAATATATTATTTGAAATTTTAGCCAGAGTAATTAGTCAAGAGAAAGAAATAAAGGGGAAACAAATAGGGAAGGAAGAAATCAAATTATCTCTAGTTGCAGATTATATGAGTCTACACTTAGAAAGTCCCAAAAGCTCCACCAGAAAACTTCTAGAGCTGATAAATTCAGCAAAGTAATAAGATACAAAAATCAACATACAAAAATCAATAGCTTTTCTATACATGAATTATGAATCTGATGAGAAAGAAATAAGTAAAACAATTCTATTTATAATAACCTCAAAAACATACCTAGGAATAAATCCAACCAAAGAGGTGAAAGACCTCTACAACAAAATTATGGAACACTTAAAAAAGAAATATGAGAGGACACTAGAAGATGGAAAGACCTCTCATGTTTTTAGATAGTCAGAACTAATATTATTAAAATGGCCATACTGCCAAAAGCAATCTACAGATCCAACAAAATACCAATGACATTTTTCACAGAACTAGAAAAAAAAACAATTATAAAATTCGTATAGAAGAACAAAATATGTAGAATAGCCAAAGCAACTCTGAACAAAAAGGCAAGACTGGAGGCATCATAAGACCCGTTTTCAAATTATAATACAGAGCTATAGTAACTGAACAGCATGGTACTGGCATGAAAACAGACATGTATACCAATGGTATAGAATAGAAGGCATAGAGACAAACCCACACAGATAGTAATCTGATCCTTGACAAAAGTGCCAAAAACATCCACTGGAGAAAAGAAAGCCTTTGTAACAAATGATGTTGGAAAAACTGGACATACATAAGTAGAACAATGAAACTAGATCCCTATCTCTCACCCTGCACAAAAGCCAACTGAAAATGGATTAAAGACCTAGGAATTATACCAAAAACTTTCTAACTGATAGAAGATAGAAGAAATAATCCAACAGATAGGCTCAGGCAGAGACTTCCTCAACAGGACTTCTAACCTTCAGGAAATCATCCTAAGAATTAATAAATGGGCTAGCATCAAATTATAAAAACTTCTGAACAACAAAGAAAACAATTAAGAGAGTGAAGAAAGAGCTTGCAGAGGATTAATATCCAGAATATATAAAGAACATCAAAAAAACAAATAAAAGTGGGGTGTGGTGGCACATGCCTATAATCCCAGTACTTGGAATGCTGAGACAGGAGTATCATAAGTTCAAGGCCAGTCTCAGCAACTTAGCAAGACTCTGTTTCAAAATAAAAAAAATAAAAAGAGCTGAGGGTGTAGCTTAGAGTTAGAATGCCTCTGGGTTCAATTCCCAGCAACAACAACAACAACAACAACAACAACAACAATAATAATAATAAAATAAATGTGATGGTTAGTCTGAATTGCCAGCTCGACAGGATCATGAAACATCTAAGATTATGTGACTTTGGGTGTGTTGATGAGATGATTGGTTTATGTAATGGGAGATTGAAAGGGAAGTCCTGTCCTGAATGTAGGCAGCACAGTTCTGATAGGCACAGGACCTGGATAACAGAAGGAGAAAGCCCCTTGAATACATATGTGGTTCTTCCTGAAGAAAGTGCATCTTCTCTCATCTGAGATATCAGCCTTCAGCTCTTCAAACTGGGCCTTCACCATCATTTCTCCAGAGAGTTTCCTGGCCTTTCCATCTTGAACCAGGACTGAATTATTGGTAACTCCAATTCTGTGACTCCAGCTCTTGGACTGCTCTACCAGCTGCTGGTTCCTCCAGCTCTCCACTTGCTGTTGGCAATTTGGGACTATATTACTTTGGACTGTAAACTGATTTGATAAATCCCCTTTTACCACATATGTGTCCTGTGAGTTCTGTTACTCTAGTGAACCCTAACCAATACAATAAATAAATAAATAAATAAATAACCCAAATCAATAAATAGGAAAATGAATCAGTCACTTCTCAAAAAAAAAAGAAGCCAAATGGTGAGCAAATATATGAAAAATATTCAATATATTTAGCTGTTAGGGGAATGCAAATCACAACTACACTGAGATTCTATCTAATCCCAGTTAGAATGGCAATCATCAAGAATACCACTAATAGTAAATGCTGGTGAGAATGTGGGGTAAAGGAATATTTGTACACTCCTGGTGGGATTGTAAGTTAGTACAGCCACTATGGACATCAGTATGGAGATTCCTGAAAAGACTAGGAATGGAACCACCATCTGACCCAGCTATACTACTACTTAGTATTTATTAAAGTCAGCATATCATAATGATACATACATGCATATCCATGTGTATAGAAGCCCAATTCACAATAGTCAAGTTATAGAACCAGCCTAGGTGTCCATTGGAAGACAAATGGATACAAAAATGCATTATAGATACACACTGGAGTTTTATTCAGTCATAAAGAGGAAGAGGAAGGAAATGATGTCATTTTCAGGAAAATGGATGGAACTGGAGAACATCATGTTAAGTGAAATAAATCAGACTCAGAAAGTCATGAGCCATATGTTTTCTCTCATATGTGGAGGCCAGAGAGAAAAATAAAATAAAATAGGATCCTTAAATAGGGTCCTCATGAAAATAAAAGGGAGACCATTAAGGGAAAGGAAGGAAATCACTGGGAGGAAGAAAAAGAGGGCAAGGGGAGATACTGAGAAGTAACATTAATCAAATTATGTTATGTGCATGTATAAATATTTCACAGTGAATTCTACTATTATGCATAATTATTATGCACTTACAAAAAAATTTTAAATAAATACTAAAAGAATAGTGTTAAAACTTTTATGACAAAAATTCAACAACTTGGATGAATTGGACAAATTTATTAAAAAATACATCATATCAAAGCTGATACACAATAAAAACCAATCTGAATATCAATATTAATGAAAGAAATCAAGCTTGTGACTTAAAAAATCTTCCCATGAAGAAAATTTCAGGCAAAGATGGTTTCTGTAAATAATACCAATACTAAACATATTCCTTCAGATCAGAAAAGAGATCTCTCTCTCTCTCTTTCTCTCTCTCTCTCTCTAACAAAAGTGAATTGTTGTACAATAGGGCAGACAAATGTTGAGTTTCATAAGAAATTTCCAGAACATTTTCTAGAGTAGTTGTACTCTTTCACAGTATTTATATATATGAGAAGGATGATTTCTCCAAGTTTTAACTTGAAGTATGAACAGTCAGGAGAAAGCAGTGAGTGGTATGTAGCAGATATTTCCATGAGTTCTGGCTTAATTTCCAAAGTACCATCCATCCATCCATTCATCCATCCATCCAACCACCCATCCATCCATCCATCCATCCATCCATCCATCCACTCATCTAACACTTGTTAAGAATTTCTCTGTGCAAGCTCAGTTCTAGGGATAATATATGTGATAGAATTAATGGTTTACAATAAGGGGTCGACCTTTATAAGATGTAGTGAGAGATAAGGATGGATGGAAAAGGATGGATAAAAAGGGAACAATTAGGAATCACCTAAGAGTAGTAGTAAATTAAAGAGGAATAAGAAAATATTTGCATTTTGAAAAGATTATCATTTTCATTATACAGAATAGTTTGGAGCCAAGGGTATAAAATTGGAAATAAAAGATACGTAACTTTTACAAGAATAGAGAGAAGCAATATGGGCATGAACTAAAATCTCAGCCACAAAGGATATAGACAAATGCAAGATTTATATTATAGAAAATACTATATTATTTTATTATTGTTATATGATTATTCCTTATATAATATTTATTATATACTAGGTAATTTAAATTATTATTAGAATGGGTGCCAGGCATGGTGGTGCACACTTGTAATCCCAGTACTTTGGGAGGCGGAGACCAGAGGATCCGGGTTCGCGGCCAGCCTCAGCTCTCTCTTTCTCTCTCTCTCTCTCTCTCCCTGTCTCTGTCTCTCTCTACTTAGTGAGGCCCTCCGCAACTTTGTGAGACCCGGTTTCAAAATAAAGTATAAAAAATAGGGCAGGGGGTGTAGCGCGGAGGTAGAACGCCCCTGGGTTCAATCCCTGGTACCGCAAAAAAAAATTATTATTAGAATGGTACCATCAATGGGTTTAAGAGGGAGTAATAATCCTACAAATTCCCTATTTTTATAAAACTTTTACTATGTATTAAGCAGTATGTTCTAAGCAGTTCACAATTATTATTTATATTTTTCACACCAGTTCTTGGATATGAGAGAAGTGAGACTCAGATATTACATAATTACTTTCACTAGATTATGCAGCTAGAAAATGAAAAAGCCAGAAGTCAGACCCATAACTCCAAATTTTTATACTTTAAAGTAAAATATTAAGGAAAGACAGGGATCCCAAGTTAAAATATGTGTGATGACTGCATGTTGTCTAGATTAATGACCTTCTGTTTTGGCCTCAGGAAACAGTTAGAGTATTTGGGAATATCAGCATGTAGGGAGTTACTAAACCATATTAATTGGTGACATGCTCCATTCTGTTTGTACAGACAAAATCGCTACCATTTCATTTTTAGGAGAATACAATAAATATCCTAAGAGACATATTAGAGCTGACAGGAGATCTCCCAAACTGGCATGGCAGTGATTCAAGTTCACCTCTGACCTCTCAAGTAGTAGAATTCAGCAGAAAGCAAAGAGTTTCATGGGACATAAGTTCAGTTTTTGTGTAGAGAGATGATGTCAGAAGAGAAGGATGCTCCACAATGTGGTGTCATTTTAATTGTTTTGTGAACACTGGTCCAGACCTAACAGCAAAGCTTAAAACAGATAAGAGCATGTCCTCCTAATTCAGTGGGGACACTGAGAAGTCCAGCTAGTACATCTCTGGTGTAGGTGCTGAAAGGAGACGACAGCTGGTGCAGCAACCCTGGCCAGGAAGAAGGCCACAACACAGTGACAATGGATCCACACACCCATACAGTAAGCATCAGTGCTCTGAAAGCGGGACAGCAAGATGCCTCCATGTGACTGTAACAGTCAAGAAGGGTCTTCCAACAGGCTGACATGAAGAGAAGGAGCAGAAGGAGGCTTGGAGCCTACATCAATGACACCATGGAGAACAGGAGACTATCGCTTCTCTCCATGGTCTCACACACCTGATTGAATTGCCCTGGTTGCCATGACCTGAGCAAGAGTGCATGACTAGTTATTCATTCTTACCTATCACTAAGCAATTTTTCTGAGTTTTGCATATGCAATTCTATTCAGTCATTCTAAAACTTGCTCGAGGAATCCTAAGCATATAATTTAAAAATCAGGATTCCTTTTTATGAAAATATAATATAATAAGTTCTGGGTTTATATTGCAATGTTTTACTAGTGTCAGCCATAAGTTAATCTTTTTCAAATTGTATTTAGTGGCATATTTTAATGCTCAAATCATCTATTTCACTAGCTTCTTGTTATTTAAAACATAATAAAGTTATACATACATATGACTACACATCATATATCTTCTGAGAAGTATATAATGAAAAGTTAAAGCCTCCATAACCCCCTACCCCTGAGTCCCTCTCCATAAAAGGAACCACTATTAATAGTTACTTATCTATAAGTCCAGAAACAGTTTCCATACATTTAAGTGCATAGTTATATTCACTTTATAACACATAAATGATCATATAGCAGTCACTCTTCTATACGATACTTTTCACTTAATCATGTATCTTGAAGGTTTTTATCCAAACAGACATGTACATATCTATATGATTTAAATAATGTCTATATCATGTGGGCATATGTAGCACACTTAGCAAGTACCTAAATCACAGCAATTTATTGTGATTGTTTGTTCTTATGAAGAAAACTGTAATCACATTATACATATATCTTGGTATACATTTCAAATTTGGTGACTATTACAAAATTTCATTTAAGAGTAAGTTTCATCAAGTTGTACTTTTATCAACAATGTATGAGAGGCCTTCATTCATCTTCATAATAGATATTATTAATATCTTACTTTGTGGTAATAAATAATACGGGTAACAAGTGGCAGAAATGTGAGGCTTTCAACATAATAAGAATAATATTAAGGATGATCCATGTTTGTTTCAAATTATATTTTTAAATGTTATAATTAACTATGTTTTCCCCTAATAAGGTATTGGGATATTTAGAAAATGAGAGAAAAAAATCACTTGAGATCCTTTTGAAGTTAAAAGGAAGATAGGCTTTTTCCCTACTATAAATTGTGCATTGTCTATATCTCCCTTAACAAATCAACATGAAATTATAAAAGATCCTCAAATATTGCAAATATTTTTCTTGAAAAAGAAAAGTAACATATTCATTAAGGAAATTTAAATGAATTTACAAACAGGTAGTGCATTTTATCACCCCATAGGATGTATTGTATTGATTTTTAGGAAATAATTCTTATTTTATATTTTTACTTTTGCTCGAGCATATTCACTGGAGAAAGAAGAGTCAAGGGAAAAGAAGGGTCATGGGAAGGAGAGCAAGAGGGATAGACCTGACTTCCAAGATGGCGACTGAGGGAGACACCACGTCGTGATTCCTCTGAGACTTGGATCTCAATCGCCGTGAAAGCAGCTTATTTGACAAGAGAAGAAAAGCAGCAAACAAATTGAACTAAACAATGAAAAATTTGAAATGCAACAGAATCAAAACCAGAAGACGAACAGAGAACACAGTAAAGAGCTCCAAGCAATTCACCTAGGGAATGGTGGCAGCAGCAGCAGTGGCACCATCTTGGCCAGGCCACACAGGGGCAGGCAGCTACCAGCATTGCAGTTTCCACAGGCTGCCAACAAAGAAGCCAGTGAACTGTTGTAAATCTGGCAATTGCAGATCATCAGCAATGAAAGTGAGCAGCAACTCACTCCATGCTCAACAGAGACCCAAATGCCCAGAAACCTGACCAGAACCTGTGGCAGCGCAGCTGAGCCCACCTCTCCCCCAGAGATTAAGAGCAGTGCCCAATGAGACCATAAGTCAATGAGCCACACCAGGGGGAGACCACCCAGCGTGGCCACAGGGAAGCGCATGGCAAGCAATAGACTCACGGGGTCTGAGACTTTGCTGATCACCCCTGTGGAGGTGGGAGTGGGGTCTGCTGTAAGACACAGCAGAAGCATGGATAAGCAGACAGCCCCCGGTGACATTCGGGTGGGACAGACCTACAGCCTGCAGGTCTCCGTGCCCTTGCAGGGTTCCCAGGGATGGCCAAAGGACACAGAGTTGTGGTACCTAGGGAAAAATCAGACCAACCCAGCCTTCTCTGTGGAAAACTCAGAGTTCTGTGTTTGCACTGAGTCGGGTCAAAGCAACATCCGCCACTTCTATAGGCAAAGAGATACACAGGCCCAGGGTCCCATGCTGACGAAACTCGCAATATGTACAGACAGAGAGACACATAGGGACTGACCCAGTGGAGAACGCAGAGACCCACACTTGCAGTGGGAGGGGCACCAGCAGCACTGGGCACCTGCAGAGGCAGAGAGAGGCCCCAGGCAAGGGTCCCAATCACTGAAGGGGACCAAGAATTGGGCCTGCAAACTGACATTATTGTTATAGGATACTGAGAGAGTGAGAACTCTTGGAACAGGCTCAAGAACCTATTATAATAGGTAGACCTTAACCAGCTGAGAGTATCCACACGGACCCAGGAGGATGGCAGAGTCCAACTTTTCTGTACTTGTATATTTGTAGGGTTGTTTAATTGTTTTTGTTTGTTTGTCTGTTCTTTTCCCCATCCCCTTTTTTTTTTTTTGTGGTACCGGGGATTGAACGCAGGGGTGTTCTACCTCTGTGCTACACCCCCAGCCCTATTTTTTCATACTTTATTTTGAAACTGGGTCTCACGAAGTTGTGGAGGGCCTCACTAAGTAGAGAGAGAGAGAGAGACAGAGAGAGAGACAGAGAGACAGAGAGAGAGCTGAGGCTGGCTGCTAACCCAGATCCTACGGTCTCCGCCTCCCAAAGTACTGGGATTACAAGCGTGCGCCACCACGCCCGGCGACTTCCCCATCCCTTTTGCAAGCTTCTTCCCTTTCCTATCTCCTCTCCTCTCTCTGTCCCTTTTTATTTTTCCTTTCTTTGCCTTGTATTAAATCCATTTCATATCACTATACCTAAATACTATACACTGCCTACTAGAATCCTCCTTTATTTTCACTACCTCTAATCTTTACTATATATTTCCTTACTATAATCAAACTTTAATTCTACTCAATTCTATTCTCTGCTTTACCCTATCCTTGCATTCCTTACTTCAGATCCTTCCTCCTCATTCATTCTTCACCACTGAATTCAAAACAACTTGCCCTTGTATATACCAGCTGACTCCTAAACCCCTACACTGATATTGGGCCAACTAGGTGAACCACTAGAAAGGACTGCCAGACACTAAGGATAAACTAACCACGGCTGACAGATGGAACCACCCAACAGCCTGCACATTGAAGTTTAATGATGCACAGGGCGCAAACTGTCCAGATCACACCTCTGAATCTACTCCCTACACCACAGATGACAGACAGGTCCCCAGATCTTAACAGCTGGAACACATCATTATCACCACTGCAGAGGGCAGAAGGAACCCTAGAGTAAATGCAACCCAGTACTGATGATCTACAGGCAGAACAATAGTGGGGGGATACAGGACATAGATTTCAAAGTTGGTTTTTAAGGCTAATAAACACACAAAGAGCTGAGAATAACAATTCAGTAAAGGCTATTCACCTTTAAGGCTCACAGAGTAGCAAATATCTACCTCTAGAATAAGATACTATAAAGGGAGAGAGATTAGACATAGGAAACCTACAGAGTGAGAAAGAGCTACCAAAAGCAGCAAAGATACAAACTTAAGAAACCTGAAATCAGGTGAAGGAAGAATAGAAAAGAAAAAATGAGCTCCCACAACTCCACAACAACAGAACCCACCAACACAGAATTGCAAAGATTGCCAGGACGATTCAGAACTTTAATAGTAGAAATGATACAGGATTTCCAGAAAGAATTCAGAGAGCCTGAGAGAAATAAGGGATCAAATAAACAAAGAATATGACACCCTGAACAGGAATCAAAAAGAAGCTCTGAAGGAAGTGAAGGATGCAATAATTAAAATGAAGGCATAAATACAAACTATCAACAGTAGAGTATACCACATGGAAAACAGAATCTCCCTCTTAGATGACCTCTCCAAAAATGAACGCATAATATATAATTTAGAAAAAACAATTCGGCCGGGCGTGGTGGGGCACACTTGTAATCCCAGTACTTTGGGAGGCGGAGACCGGAGGATCCAGGTTCGCTGCCAGCCTCAGCTCTCTCTCTCTCTCTCCCTGTCTTTCTCTCTCTCTACTTAGTGAGACCCTCCGCAACTTTGTGAGACCCGGTTTCAAAATAAAGTATAAAAAATAGGGCCGGGGGTGTAGCACAGAGGTAGAACGCCCCTGGGTTCAATCCCCAGTACTGCAAAAAAAAAAAAAGAGAAAAGAAAAAAAAACAATTCAACAGCATGAATTGGACATTGAAGAGATCTCAGCCAATCTTAAAAGAGCAAACCTAAAAATAATAGACATAGAAGAGGGAATAGAAGCTGGAACCAAAGGAATCAATAATCTTTTCAGAGAAGTAATGCTAGAAAGTTTTCCAAACAAAAAAAGAGGTTGACACAAAGGTACAGGAAACATATAGAACCACCAATAGACAGGATCAGAGAAGAGGTTCACCATGCCACATAATAATTAAACTGACTAATGTAGAGGCCAAGGAGAGAGAGTAAAGGTAGCAAGAGTAAAAGACCATGTGTCATTCAGAGGCAAACCAATAAGAATCACTTCTGACTTTTCAAACCAAGTTATGAAAGCCAGGAAGGCCTGGAGTGACATATTCCAAACTCTGAAAGAAAACAACTTCCAGCCAAGACTTATCTACCCAGCAAAGATATATTTCAAATTTGACAGAAAAATAAAAATTTTCCATGACAAACAGAAGCTGAAAGACTTTATGTCTTCCAAACCAGCATTAGCAAAAATACTCAAAGAGATTAATTACAAAGAAGAAATAATAAAGAAATGCCAGAACCAGAGAAACAATAATTTCCATCAAATGAACAACTAAGGAAAGAACAAATACTACCTAAAACAGAAATTAAAACTCAAAGTGTTAGGAATTAAAAATCATCTCTCAATAATCATGCTGAATATAAATGGCCTCAACTCCCCAATCAAAAGAAATAAGGTGGTAAAATGGATTAAAAAGGTGGTAAAATGGATTAAAAATCACAATCCATCTATATGCTGCCTGCAAGAAACACACCTTACAAGTAAAGATATGCACAAACTAAAGGTGAAGGGATGGAGCAAGGGAAGGGATGAATGTAATCCATGCTAATGGAACTTGAAAACAAGCAAGAATAGCAACTATGATTTCAGACAAATTAGACTTCAAACCTAAACTTATCACAAGAGACAAAGCAGGTCATTTCTTACTGGTAAAAGGAACAATCCAGCA
This sequence comes from Glis glis, assembly GCA_004027185.1. Lineage (NCBI taxonomy): Eukaryota > Metazoa > Chordata > Mammalia > Rodentia > Gliridae > Glis > Glis glis. Next base: position 31,614 of record PVJS01011688.1, on the reverse strand, counting down.
AGAGGCTATAACAATAGCCAACATTTATGCCCCAAACATAGGTGCAACCACTTTCATAAAAGGAATTCTTTGTGACATTAAGTCACACATAGATCCCAATACAATAATATTAGGAGACTTCAACACACCTCTCACACCACTAGATCGATCTTCAAGACAAAGGTCAGTAAAGATGCCTCAGACCTAAGGAACACTACAAACCAAATGGACCTAGTAGACACATACAGAATATTCCATCCAACTACAGCTGAATTCACATTTTTTTTCAGTTGCTCATAGTACCTTCTCTAAAATAGACAATATCCTAGGCCACAAAGTGAGTATTAGCAAATTCGAAAAATGTGATATAATCCCCAGCATCTTTTCAGACCATAATGGAATGAAACTAGAAATCAACCATAAGAAGACCCAGAAAAACCTCATAAACACATGGAGAATGAACACCACACTGCTGAATGAGGAATGGGTCACAGAAAAAATAAGACATTTTAAGAAATTCCTAGAAACAAATGAAAACAGAGACACATCATATCAAAATCTCTGGGACACTCTGAAGACAGTATTAAGAGGAAAATTCATAGTACTGAGTGCTCACATAAGAAGAACAGAAAATCACCAAATAAATAACCTAATGACACACCTCAAAGCCCTTGCAAAATAGGAACAGTCTAACCCTAAACCAGTAGAAGACAAGAAATTATTAATATCAGACCATGTTCTTGGATAGGCAGAATAAATATCATCAAAATGGCCATTCTTCCAAAAGTAATCTACAGATTGAATGCAAAACCCATTAAATTACTAAGGTCATTCTTCACTGACATAGAAAACTCTGTCCTTAAATTCATTTGGAACAACAAAACACCCAGAATAGCCAAAGTAGTTCTCAGCAACAAGAACCATGTAGGAGACATCACAATTCCTGACTTCAAACTATACTACAAAGCCATAAAAACAGCATGGTATTGGCAGAAAAACAGACACATAGACCAATGGCAGAATAGAAGACTCCGAAACAAATCCACACACCTACAGCCAATTGATTTTTGACAAAGGGGCTAAAAACATCCACTGGAAAAAAGATAGCCTTTTCAACAAATGGTGTTGGCAAAACTGGTTAACTACATGCAGAAAAATGAAAATAAACCCCACTTTCTCACCCTGCACAAGAGTCAATTCAAGATGTATCAAAGACCTGGAAATTAGATCAGAGACCTTGCAGCTACTTGAAGAGGGCACAGGTCCAACACTTCAACACATAGGCACAGGCAAAAACTTCTTCAACAAGACCCCAAAGGCACAAAACATTAAAAAGAGGATCAATACATGGGATTGCATTAAACTGAAGAGCTTCTGCGCAGCAATGGAAACTCTCAAGAATCTCAACAGAGAACAGACAGAATGGAAAAAGATTTTTGCTAGCTACTCCTCTGATAGAGGACTAATATCTAGAATATACAGAAAACTCAAGAAACTCACCACTAAAAAAAACAAATGATTCAATCAAAAAATGGACAAGTGAACTAAATAGACACTTCACAGAAGAAGAAATACAAATGGCCCATAAATGTATGAAAAAATGTTCAACATCATTAGCAATCAGAGAGATGCAAATCAAAACTACCCTGAGATTTCACCTAACCCCAATTAGAATGGCAATCATTAAAAACAAAACAATAACAAATGCTGGAAAGGATGTGGAGAAGTAGGAACTCTAATACACTGTTGGTGGAATTGGAAATTAGTGCGACCACTTTGGAAAACAGTGTGGAGAATCCTCAGAAGACTGGGAATGAACCTTCCATATGACCCAGCAATACCACTTTTAGGCTTCTACCCAAAAGAATGGAAACCAAACTACCAGACTAATGCATGTGATAATAGCTGCACAATTCACAATTGCCAAACTTTGGAACCACCCAAGGTGACCATCAACAGATGAATGGATTACAAAACCATGTGATATGTACACAATGGAATTTTATGAAGCCATGAAGAAGAACAAAATTACATCATTTGCAGGGAAACGGATGGAATTAGAAAACATTATGCTTAGTAAGATTAGTCAGTCACAAAAAGTGAAAAATCGAATGCTCTCCCTAATATGCAGACGCTAGGGAGAATGGGACATAGGGGGACACCTGACAAAAATGGTAAAAAACCTTAAATGAGTAAAAAAGGTGACCTAACTGAGGGAGATGGGAGGGGGGAAAGAGGGAAACACCCTAATGCACAGGATGTACATACATAAACTTATCAAAGTCAACTACTATACTGAGCACAAGGGGGAGGAATGGGGGTGGGAATTGGGGGAGGGCTACTGACTGATGTGTGCATGTATACTTCTACCACCCTGAAACCCATTAAGATGTATGATTACAATGTACCAATAAATAAATAAAATAAAAAAAAGGTATAGACCTAAGAGTGATGAAAAGGGATAGAGAGGAAAGGAGAACACAGGTGTGAAATGGCGTATTTTCATTTCCTTGTGGGATTTCCTTTACATATCAAAAGACATTTCTTTCTGAGGGTGTGAGAAGACTCACACTAAATAATACCAGTATATAAGATTTTCTTTTGAATTTTGGATTGATTTTTATGAAGCTGATCCCAAAGTAACCTTGGTTCATATTGGGGGATTATCAGGTGCAAATGCTAAAATGAAAATGAATGATACCAGAATATGCTTTAAACACTTCAGCTTTAGAGGATTCTCACCCAATGTGACCACATATGAAATTAATAAAAAGCTAATTTGTCGAGGGCTGAGAGCTGTCTTAGAACGCACACTGAGATTATAATCTTGGACCAGCTCAGTTTGAATACATGGTATTTGGCTAGGTGGGATTCGTTGGCAATCAGACATTCCAAGGGACCTGGTGTAATCTTCAAAATGCAGTCTTTGATGTCATCTCCACCCAGTAATAGTTAATCTCTTCTTCCTCCAACTTTGTCACATGTCTGCCTCACTGACCTTCTTTACTGTAACCTGTGATAATTGTTGATTTCTGTGTTTGATTAACTTTTATGATGCTTTGTCGAAAGTTTCTATAAAAGCAAGGTGCTGGCTACAGATGGACAGGAGAATTTGTCATCTATCTCCTCCCCAACCCCCAAGATTATTAAATGTAATTATTCTGCAAATTATTATATCAGACTTTGTGTCATTTTCGTGCAAGAAGACTATTGATCAGGAAGCTGCCTGGTGCAGCGACCTTCCATGGCTGGAACCATGGAATGGTTTTCAGGAAGTTGTCTGGTGCAGCGACCTTCGGTGGCAGGAGCCATGGAATAGTTTTCAGGGAGCTGCCTTAAAGCAGCAATCTTCCATGGCAAGACTATGGAGCAAGCAGCGTCCGCTGGAGCAACCCCAGTACTAATTGCCATGAGCTTGGTTTTAAACTCTAGAGGATATTCTGGTATTGTGCAGAGGGACATTGACACACATGCTACATGGTGCAAATATTAAATAATAATTATTGTGTAGAAATCTTGCAGAAAACTAACAGAGAATACTTGATCCATTCAATCTCTCATTATTCTACATAAGTGCTAAATTGAACATGGCTAGGGTGGATACCTTCCCATTGAAGGAGCCCCTCCTCTCTGAAGATTTTACCTACTTGGAACCAGGGGACATGGAGAACCCATGCATCTAGGAAACTATAGAACCTCTCTAGTCAAGAACAGAAATGTTAAGGGCTGGGGGGAGGTGTGCAAGGAGGGGTCCCCTGAGCTAAACCTCTAGTATCTGAATTTTCTTCCACTAAACTAACCCAAATCCGCCAAGAGGGAGGAAACAACCTTCAGAATCAGTGGGATTTGTCTCTCCTCTGTTGGTATGCATTGAATGCTTGTCCTTAAAATACAGTTTACTACCATTTCACAGTATAAACCCGTGCCTTAGATTTGGATGTTGTCCAAGATAAGCATAACCAACTTTTTGTATATCCATTTATTTCACCAAACATTTATTTTAGTTATTTTGGCATTCTAACACTGCTACTTATCATATTTATGACCTTATGCAAGTTAGTAAACCTTACTGAGCCTCAGCTTGCTGGATGGCAAATTGGAAATAACAGCTTCTACCTTAGGGTACTGTTTAATAAAGAAACAAGTCATGTATCACCTATTGAAACACCTGGACCTTCCTTTTGTAAGGATGGGGAGAAAAATAACTTTCAAATTTGGTTATCTTGGATGGGGAATACTACTAAGAAGTCTTGCTTAATAAAATTCTTAATTAGATAGAACATGTTGAATTGACATATCTTCATGTTATTACTTTCTAGTTTTTATTTCTCCCTGAATACCACCTTATATTTTAAGAAAACAATATGGAATTTTTAATTTTTATAAATCTTATGCTAGGAGGTTATTTCTGAATAATCTCAAAGACAACAAATAAATGGTATAAAGCACACTTGAGAGACAAACCCAAATATCTCAAGTAGCCAAATAAATACAGAGCAATTAATTCTTGTTGATGGAAATAGAGGCTATACAGAGAGAAATGATTTATTGTGGATAACTAAGTATTAAGTGGTAGAAAGTTTATGATTCTCTTCTCTGTGGTTTACTATGTTGGAACTAGTTTGTGTAATTCATTACTTAAATGTGGATGACAAGGTCATTAAAAAAAATCTCTCTTTCCTTCACATTCATAAAGCTAAACTAAGCTCAACCTTTAAATGCCTGTGATTTTTAAATTCTTTTTCCCATAGTTCACAGTAATTTTTTAAATAATAAGGTTAATGTCAAAGTGCAGACTGGGTTCAGCCAGTTTCAGTTCATGAACACATATTCTAAGCAGAATGTAATATGTCCACGGTATTGGTTTTAGGGAAACATGACATCAAATTCTTCTTCAGGTATTCTACAAAGAGCTTTTATTTGAAAGATAGTGTCTCAAGAATGTGTTTGACCTGAGGCATATCTGAAATGAAATAATGGTGACATGTGTCAAATGGACTATTCTGTTACCTAAAACATTTCCCCACATCTCCCACTGGTAAAATAATGATATTTTGGTTCTGAAAAGTAGGTCCACTCTGGTGGGAAAAGACAGAGTCATAAGATCATCACTTCTGCATTTCCTAAGATCTTAAGGTATCAGGAAAAAAATGCCACATTTTTCCCATTTGAGAGCTCAAGTTAAAATGTCTTCAAAAATAGAAAATAAGTGAAAACTTTATTCTCTTTTAGATTTGGGGCAAGAACTTAAAAACTTTGTTGTTTTAGACTTGGGGCAAACACAAAAACTGTTAAACCCTTTTATAATGCTTGTCTCTATGGGACAAAAATGGTTTTATTTTGGTTCACCTTATATAATCCATCACCATGATAGGAAGCTCTAAAGTTTAGAACTGTTCTTAAACCATTTTTCATCCTTGGGCCTGCTGGTAAGCCTCAATTTCTCAATCTTTATGTCACAGATTTGAAATGAGAATTAAAATGCATGATAAAGAATATCACTATTATGTATAAAAGCCTTAACAAATGTCACTTTGTGAAAAATTGCAAGGATGTCATTTGCCCTGAGCCACACAGAAAGTTAATAATGATTACCTCCACTTAAAATAGCAGGTTTCTGAAAGATATGCATTAAATTTAAACAGGAGCATTCTTGTGTTCACACAGCTAGCTGGTAAACATCCCCCTTCCCCCATAAGCTAGTTTAGTTGGAGTAACAATGTTAAGCTATGGACCTTTAGAGTTCAGCACATGAGTTCAAACCATGACTCCAACATTGAACTATGTCATTGTGAGTTACCTTTACTGCCTAAGGCCTAGTTCTTTGTCATCTACAAAATGAGTTAAGTAAAGTGCTTTGCACAATACCTTGAATGTTGTAAACATTTGAAAAATGTTTTGTTACCTCCAATACTTTCTCGCTCGTGTGTGGAGTTTGAAAACTTTGCTATACAGAAAATGAGAAAAATAAAAGTATAGATTAGGTAAAAAATGAATTAGCAAATTAGCAAAAAAAAACCTCAAAATCATCTAGTTCCCAGAAAATACCTTTTCCCCTACTATCACTAATACTATATCAAAATCTTAAGCCATCTTTATGACACCTCAATATATCAGAGCTGACTAGTGTATTTGCCACAAACTTCTCAAGTTTGATTTCCAGTTATCAGTCAAAATTCTACCTGTATTTGTGTGTGTGTGTGTGTGTGTGTGTGTGTGTGTGTGTGTATGTGTTGTGTTACTAGGGAATGAACCCAGAGGTGTTCTACTTTGAGTTGTACCCCCATACCTATTTATTTATTTATTTTATTTTTTTATTTTTTATTTTTTTGCGGTACCAGGGATTGAACGCAGGGGCGTTCTACCTCTGCGCTACGCCCCCGGCCCTATTTTTTATACTTTATTTTGAAACCGGGTCTCACGAAGTTGCGGAGGGCCTCACTAAGGAGAGAGAGAGAGAGAGAGAGACAGGGAGAGAGAGAGCGAGAGAGCTGAGGCTGGCGCAAACCCGGATCCTCAGGTCTCCGCCTCCCAAAGTACTGGGATTACAAGCGTGCGCCACCACGCCCGGCTGTTTTTTTTTTTTTTTATTTTGAAACAGGTTTGAAACTAAATTGCTGAAGGCCTCACTAAGTTGTTGAGTCTGGTTTTGAACCTGCAATCCTCCTGTCTCAGTCTCCCAAAATACTGGCATTATAGGTGTGTGCTACCACACCCAGCTAAAATGCTACCTTTAATCTTATTAGTCCCTATCACTGAACTTTAAGATGAACCCCATTAAATTTTATTGAAAGCAGCCTTCATAGTATAGTTGCCATTGAAAGCTAAGGAATAATGGAATCTATTTTTCATATTAATTCATGGAATACAGGAAAAAGAATTAGTACATTTCAGGCATAAATGTTTACCTGTAAGGAGGATGTGATGAACTATTTTAAATTGTAATTTTTTTTGTGGTTGAAAGATTTACAATTTAACCCACATAACATCTATATCTTGTGTGTTTTAACTTTTTTGCAAGGTAGCTAGCTTATTGGCTACCAAAATAGCATGGTAGAATTAAAACAGATGTCATTACTTGTAAGAAAAGACTTCAAGTTTTTGCAAAAGCAATACAATTCTCTAATTCAAAAGAATTCTAAGCCCCTTTCCCCTAAATAAGGTATGTGCCAAGAGGAATACAATTCTTTCAGAAAACAAGCACCTCCAAGAAATCCCAAGGGAATAAGTTTAACACATTGCTTCATAGCCGCTGCGCATTGCTCCAGCATAAGACAGCAAGAAAATTAAAAGACTGGTATTGTGTATGAAGACACCGCCTTTTGATACTTTTAAATGAAATCACCTCATTCTTATTCATGGAAGGAAAACACCCACACACTTCTATGGAACCAAAGTAAATAGAAATATCCACGTATCCAAAATAAGGATTTTTGTCAGAGGGGGGAAAATGTGCTGGAAGTATTCTTAACTTAGAACAATTTTGTATTTTTTTTAAATTTGACAATGCTACTTTTGCTAAAATAAGTGGAACGACAGTCTCCAAACTCATAAGCTAGAAACACTACTTTCTGTTTAAGAACCTGCCCAACTATTTTATTCAGAAAGTAGGGAATCTAGATCTTTTCAGATATCACGTGAAAGACATTTATGCTTGCTTAGAATTGGATACATAAAAAGTAAAGCAGAAAACTATACTCAATTGTAAGAAAGACATGATTTAGCATACAAAATACTGGCAAGTGTGTGTAAAACTGTCACGTTCTCATATTGTTGGTCAATACCTAAATTGGTGCAGTTGCTTTGGAGGAATTTTTTGAGGCATTTATCAAGCTAATAATTTACAAACCATATAAGTCAGGGTCTTTACCATAGAAACTTATTCTATGACTATACATGTTCATGTGCACACAAAAATAACAGTTTCCGTGTTTGTTTGTAATTGCAAAACCCTGGGGGCCCCAGGATGGGCGACTACACAGTGGAAAATACAGTATGAGTATAAATTTGGTGGCGTTAAGTAGAAGAGTAAATCTAGTTGAGTTAAGCACTTAGTCACTGAAAGTATCTCAGAGGACAATGTTCTCTGATCTGGACTAGAAAACAGTCAGCCACATTCCTAACATCTTGTAGAAGGGAAAATAAAAACTCAAAAATCACACTAGACCTCAATGTAATGTATGGTTACAATGCACCAATAAAAATATATTTAAAAATGCTAAAGGAAAATTAATTAATGAACTAGCATCTCTTTAGTGATGAAGTGACAAACAATACTATATAATGCAGAACACCATAAAAAACACATTTCCATCTCTCCTTCTTAAGCCAACACTTTTACAAATGGTGATTATCTGTGGTCCTTATGGATTTATACCCTTTTCCCCTCAGGAACAGAGGTCATGGAAATTGTCCTTGTAAATAACTGCAATTACATTTAAGGGTGACAACTTACCTAGTTCATGTTAAGCTGATGCTCACTTGATTGCAAGTTCCTCAGTGAAACACAAGTTTATGAAAGCCAGGTTTTATTTTGGTTAATGTTGTAGTCCCAACCCCTATAGCCTGAAAAAGAGAACAAGTGACACAAATAGGCAGTCAATATATATATATATATATATATATATATATATATATGTATATATATTTGCTGAAAAATCAACCGGGTGCCTCTAATGGAGGTTGTCGATTGTAAATATCTCTGATGCGAACTCCACTGTTCTTCAAAATAATTCAGCCAGCATGCACACTGGCATGTGTACACTTTCATATTATTATTTTAAGAACTTTGGACAATTTGGGTGGCCTAATACAGAAAACTAAAAGAAAGTCCAAGTAACTGGATGTCAGTTTTACATGAAAATGCTAGCAGATGTTTTCATTTTACAGACTTACTAATATTAAAGTTCTGGAATATTAATAAGGAGAACTTTGTTGTAGAGATGGCTATACTGCTGTTGAGTTGTGTAACATAAAACTATGTTATGCAGGTTCTGAGTTGGGAAACCTCTGTTTCTATCCAGCTTTAAAATATTCTATTCTATGAGTTTACATGTAAAAGTGTCAGAATTTTACTAAAAATAATAGAGTTCCTCTACAGAGGATATATGCCATATAAAAACTCACCAAAAAGGAAAAGAATCTATTGTTATTCCCACTCTTCTTCTGTTGTGTGAATACTTCCAAAGATAACTGGAAAAAGTGTTGGCATGGCTGTTTCTCTAAATGCAGTATATCTTCCTTATCTATCACTATTCACATTTTCACAGCCTTCATTTCCAATTCAGAACTTGTCAATATATTCAGCAAACAGTAAAAATTTGTCCTCTCCACGGATTAGTCATAGATCACTTGTTAATTGAGCAATGAAACAGATATTCAAATAATACCTTACCATTTACTGGTTAAAAAAGACAAAATTAAAAGAAAGCTTTCAAAATATATGAAGCATTGACCCTATAATTCCACTGACCCACGTGTACTCTTTTAAATTATTCTGAGACCATTTCAGAGCTGCAGAAGAGTTGCATAGACATTTCAAAAAATTCTCATGTGGTCTTCACCTGTGATCCCAAAGCAAACCTTTTACCACATTGTCATTTTCTCTAACTGTGTCTGTCTGCCTCCATAGATATCAAAAACTCTTCACTGTGACATAATTTATAATGGAAAAACTGGAAGAAACCTAAATGACAAGCATCAAGGAAATGGCTCCTTAAATTATGGCATATCCACTATAGGGAACACTCAACAGGATGTTTAAAGTGATTATTGTGAAGTTTAGAGCAAATGCATATTTAGATAATGCTAACTCATAAATAAATTATCAAAATTTTAAAGTGGTTGTTATAAATAGTATACTATAATTCTTATTAAATAATGACAAGTAAAAATTAAGAATGACAAAAGAGACAACATAGAGATTCATAGGAAAAAAGACAAGAAAAGAACATGCAAAAATAAATATATAAGTTTGATTGAGTGGAATTATGGATGACTTTTCTGTTTTCTAAGTGATATATCCTTTTGGTGCTATTCTTTCAAGATTTTATGGACAGCCACTTGAAGGTAAATATGAAGAAAGGATGGAATTCAAGAAGTTAATCATGAGACTACAGAGTAAAACTTTTTACATACTGTAAACTCTTATGGTTTATGGAAAAAGGGGAAAAAAGGGGTCATTTTTCCCAAGGAAAAGATAAATAGTACTCAAAACAGAGAACATATTACTTGGGCTGAGAGTTGCAAAGGACTCAAGTTCAAACAGTTTTGTGAAAAATGAATAACAAACAATGCTGAATTCTGCTGTATACCCATTTGATTTTTTGCGGTATTGCATAATACAATTGGATTACTTCTAACCTGAAATTTCACCAAGACACTTTATTCTCTGCACATAGCTAACAAATATGTACAATCTAACTGCCAAACTAAACACAAGCTTGTAAACCAATGAAACAGATATTTTTAAAGAGTTATAATGTCTGATAATTAAAATCTAAAAGAGGAAAGATATGAGAATCTCTTAGCAAAGAATAGTATATATCATTTATATATGTTATATATATAATTTAAAAAGTTTATTATATATTCAACATAAAGGGAAAGTCTTCTGAAAACAAAAGTGTTAAAGATTTCACTTAAATAAGCTATCAGGAATTTGGAGGATGTAAATAGTTCAAATTTCCCAGATAAGCTCAGGTGCTATAAAACTGTGCTTTGTTTCAGCATATTTTCCCTTTAATTTCCATTTGAATGTTTGGCTATAAAGCTTATAAACGTGTGTATAGGCAGTTCTGCCACAGGAACAGGAGGCACTATTTTCTTCTGCATGCTGAACATACAACTGCTTTCCACAAAGCAGTCATAATTTGGCCTCAAAACACATCTGAACAAACAAATAACAGCACAATGTTAATCATTATTTTAAAAATCCTATGATATTGGAATATATCACTGGATTAAGTTAGACTACCAGAAATCTACATGCTTATCCACTGGCACTTAGTCTTCCAAAGAAAGAACTTTGGTTTGGTATGCTTTAATTTTAAGCTTTCAGCTTTAACCAATGGTTAAGAAGAGGATAGGGATTATACAATTCACTTCATAGGAGTATTGTTGGCCAATTATCCTATCAGCAATATATATGATTCTTTATCTCTGGTAATATTAATAATAATGCACTAATCATGTTTATCATTTAAACCTAAGATTCAGGAATCTCTAAGTCAAGTACATCTTCTTATATGTTGCTTTGATTTCTCCTTGGCAAGAAAAAGACTATTAAGGTATAAAAATAATTTCTCTATGTAAGTGCTTAACTTTCTGTAGAATTGAGGGAAATAATGAAGGATATAGATAGATAGATAGATAGATAGATAGATTAGATAGTTAGATAGACGGACAGATAGATAGATGATAGATAGAGATAGATAGAGATATATATATAGAGATAGATAGATAGAGATAGATAGATAGATAGATAGATATAATGAGATATATGAATATCTCATTTCTCCAGGAATTTCCAAGAAAACATTATGATAGAATTTTCACAATCCATTTTTGAAGGAAAGGACCTAGACCAGTAAATACAACTGGTCTAAAGAATCCCCATGCTACCCATGCTAGCCAGGCATGGGGCACACACCTGTAATCCAGTACCTGGGAGGCTGAGACAGGAGGATTGCAGGTACAAGACTAGCCTCAGTAACTTAGCAAGGCCCTCCATAACCAAGCAAGATCCTGTTTAAAAGTGAAAAATAAAATAGGGCTGGGGGTATAGCTCAGAGGTATAGTGCCCCTGGGTTCAATTCCCAGTATCCCCCCCTCAATAAAGAATCCCCATGCTAATAAACCCACCACCCTCACCATTTGATAATACAACAGCACACACAAATCTAGATTTGCTCAAGGCTCTACAAATAGGTATCTTCATCCTGACTCATACTCACTTCCCAGATTCTATATACAATGCTAATTTTTCCAGGTTGAGCCAATTTAAAAATGAGTATTTGTTATGTAAGCTCAAAAGCAAAGATGAGGGAATATAGAAGCAATTCAAGAAAAAACAAAATCTTGGTCATTATTATCCTTATGCTGTATAGAAGTAGAGAACTAAACCATGGAAAACTGGGTAATCTAAATACTGGTTTCCGAGCCAGGTGTGGTGGTGCATGCCTATAATTTCAGTACCTGGAAGGCTGAGACAAGAGGATAGCAGGTTCAAGGACAGCCTTAGCAACATAGCAAGACTCTTGGCAACCTAGCAAGACCATGTATCAAGAAAGAAAGGAAGGAAGAAAGAGAGGGGGGGCGAGAAGGAAGGAAGGAAGGAAGGAAGGAAGGGAGGAAGGAAGGAAGGAAGGAAGGGAGAAAAGAAAGAAAAGACAAAAAATAAAAAGGGCTGGTGGCATAGCCTGGGGGTAGAACAACCCTGGGTTCAATCCCTAGTACTATACACAAAAAAAATTGTTTCTGGTTCATTTATTTTTTTATTTTTATTTATTTATTTTTTGGTACCGGGGATTGAACCCAGGGGTGTTCTACCTCTGTGCTACACCCCTGGCCATATTTTTTATACTTTAATTTGAAATCGGGTCTAACAAGGTTGCAGAGGGCCTCACTAAGGAGAGAGAGAAAGAGAGAGCTGAGGCTGGCCGCGAACCCGGATCCTACGGTCTCTGCCTCCCAAAGTACTGGGATTACAAGCGTGCGCCACCACGCCTGGCCTTGTTTCTGGTTTATTTAAAAAATAAGCATTCTCTGGGTAAGTATAATATATAGGATGTTATTATTTCATAAATATTTTGAAAGCTTACTTTGTGTCAGGCATTTTTCTGTGCCCGGGTACTGGGATAAAGCAGTAAACAGACAAGGGTCTTTCTTCATGTTGAGGAAGACACATGAACAACTAGTAAGCAGAAAATGCAGATGTCTTGTTTTTGAAGTAATTTAAAGAAAGAAAAAAGAAAGAGAGAAAGAGAGAGAAAAGGAAGCCAGGAAGGGAGGGAGGGAGGGAGGGAGGGAGAGAGGGAGGGAGGGAGGGAGGGAGGGAAGGAAATTTAATAAATAGAGTGGCTCAGGAACAACTCTGATGAAATCACATTAGAGCTGAGGTCAGAAGAAAGAGGAACCAACCACAATCATCAGCACTAGTGTAAGGGTGTTCCAGGCAGAGTCATCAGGAATTGTAAAGGTCCAAAGCTGAAAACAGTTTATATATCTTAGAAACAGAAAGAAGACCAACGTGACTGAACCCCAGTAAGCAAAGAAGAGAGGGTGATGGGCCAATATTGAAAGGAATATCGAGGCTTATTTGACATAATGCTATGCACAATATATAAAGGAGCTTGGATGACATAATCTGATTATTATTTTTAAAACCTCAATGTGTGGAGAATGGACAGTGAATGGGCAAAAACGTAAGGTGGAAACCAGTGGGGAAGACACTGCTGCTGTGCAGGAGTGCGATGGCGCTGTCTTGAATTAGAGCATTAGTAGAAGGTTCAGAAGGAAGTGGTCAGATTTCTACATATTTTGCTTTATAGATTTATAGACTGTATTCACTGTTTGGAGCAAAGACAGGGAGGAGCCAAAATGGACTCTAAGAATTTTTGCTTATTTTACCATGATGCACAAAACACAGACAAGTTTGGAGAAAAAACAAGCTCTGTCTTGGAGATTTCAAGTATGAGATGTTTATTAGGCATTCAAGAGGGAATAATTCAATATCAAGTGGGCAGCATTAGCAATAATTCATGATGGGTTTCTTGTAAATCTTATAAATTTCTGCATTAAAATCTAATCAACATATGGCATTCTCTTAGTGAAAAAATAATCTAGGTTCAAGCAAACTGTATTCATTCCCAACATAATGCAACCCACATAGGTTTAACATACAGGAAACTGATACTTGAACCCCAGACTGTATTTAAGACATCTTTATCATATCTATGTTATACTACATGGTGCATCAAAACTTTGAAAAAAAATGGAAATCTAAAGCTGCTCACAATTCTAGAAAGAAACCAGTTTCTTTATTTTTCCTTTTAAAGGATGCTCTTATTCTACTCAAAGTTGAGTGTCATCTATTGTTATCTCACAGATGACATAATTCACACGTTATTAAGGGTTCTACTGCAGTCTGAACTTTATATTTTTACACATTGCAAAACACTTTCAATTTTCTCTAACTACTCTCTAAAGTAATTCCAGTCCCAAAGAATAGAGGAGGAAAAAATATACACTGAATATATAAAAATAGAGGCAGAGACCTGATCTACTATGACATTTATCTTTATGAAAGAAAAGATGAGATGACTTGCTCAGGGCTATATTATTTATAAATTCTTTCTTCTCACTCATAAAGACACCTGTAAGAAAGGTTAGAATTTCTTTGTATTTTATACCAGCTACCTCTCTTCAGTCTTCATGGTTTTCATAGATGTCAAATTTCAAACACTATAGGGCAATTTATTTTTTCACAGTTATCACATGTTCCTTAATATAGCCAGTGCTGTTAGAATTTATCCCTGATTATTAATCATAACTTACTATTTTTGTACATGAAATAAAAATAATTATCTGTAGTATTCAAAATGGTATCTAGATCTGATGACAGTAATCAATATAAAAGGGATTTTCAATCTCTTCAATGTGATATTTTCTCTTACTTTTTTTAAGTGATAGAGTACTAAACTGTTGGTTACACAAAATTAATGAGTTCTAGAGATCTTCTGTGCAATATTATGCATATGGTTAATAATACTATCTTGTGAACATGAAAATTTGTCAAGAGGGTAGATATGTTAGGTGGTTTTACCACAAAAATAAATAAATAATAAATAAAATAATACACAAATAAATACTATTATATACTATACATCAAGGTATATACAACTATTTGAAAATATAAATTAATACCAACCATGCATATTTGTGTTTCTAGAAAAAATCAAATAAACTAGTATAGTAATAAAACTATTAAATGGTTAATAATTATTTGCAGAATAAGGGTCAGAGCAATGTTTGCTTGTAATTTTATGCACTTCCATATTGTTTACCTTTTACAGCAGGCATGCATTACTTTGAAAAATAGGAGAAAAGAGAAGGAAGAGAGGTATAAGAAAAAGGATGAGAAATACATGGAATAAATAACAATAAAGTCAGTAAACATCAAAAATCACATTGTAATTTTGATTCAGAAGCTTAACAAAATGTTACAAATAATCATAAAATGATGACATAGTACATTAAAATAAAAGTTATGTAAAATAAGTATATCCAAGCCTCTGTGATAATGGGCAATAGATAAACCAAATATGTCACCCCAAAATCCTTCTATGTGATTTATAAAATAGTTATTAGGCCTACAGTGTATAAAAGTATCCATTAAATTTTTTAAAATTATCTGGCTTCCAAAGGATATGGAAATTAATAAATACCATATGTGTTATAACAACCAAATTAAACAATAGTGTGATTAATGCTACATATCCGACCACATTATGACTTTGAGGATATTTTATGACAAGTATATTAAAAGAAAAACATTCTTTACTAAACTGAACTTTTAAATTTCCTGGGAAAAATGTTACCTTGTCTCTTAAAAAATTAAAAAGCAAGCTCTGGGTCATTTTCTATAACTAGATTCTAAAATTGCTTCTTTCAATTATCAAAGCAGATATTTTTTAAGTAACTCTCCTATATCAGCGATACAGAAGTAAATAAAGCAAACAGCAAAGCTGTCCAGGTGCAGCTTATATTCTAGAGGGTTGACAGAGAATAAATAAAATGAATTCAAAAACAAGTAGAATGTTGGATCATGATAAAGGTATGAGAAAGAAATTAAGCAGAGAAAGAGATAGGAATGAGGAGGCAGATATAAGATTAAGGAACCCATTGGGGAGAGGATCCTGGAGTCAAGAACAGAGAGCAGTGGTGGAGTCCTGTAACTCTCTGGAGAAAGGGTTTGGTTTTCGAGGCAGAGGTGGTAACAGTTACAAGGTATAAATCAGTCCCTGCTTGTTTATGTCTAAAAAGTGAAGAGACCAGTTCACTGGATCAAAAGTCTAAAAAGTGAAGAGACCAGTTCACTGGATCAAAATGGATAGGGGAGGGAAATGGTGGGAAAGGAAGGCAGAGAGAGTAGGACAGATCTTAGAAGAACTTCAATCTCATAACAAAGACTTTACTTTTACCATGTAAGATGGGAACCAATAGAAGGTTCTAAGCAGAAGAAAGACACAATCTGACTTGGGTTTTACCAGAATAATTCTCACTGTTGTGCTGGGAGCATTTTAAAGGTATGTAAAAATGGAAGTTAGATGTCTTGGTCCATTTGTGCTGCTA
Source organism: Glis glis (assembly GCA_004027185.1). Taxonomy (NCBI): domain Eukaryota; kingdom Metazoa; phylum Chordata; class Mammalia; order Rodentia; family Gliridae; genus Glis; species Glis glis. Next base: position 15,282 of record PVJS01011688.1, on the reverse strand, counting down.
TAACAAAATACCTGAGACTAGGTAATTTATAAAGAACAGAAACTTACTTATTTCTCACAATTCTGGGGGCTGAGAAGTCTAAGATCCAGGAACTAGCAGGTTCAGTGTCTGATGAGGACTGCTCACTGCTTCTGAGATGATGCCTTATTGCTGAATCCTCCAGAGGAGAGGGACACTGTGTCCTCACACAGTGAAAGCTGGTGGAACCAGTCAAATGCTGCATAAAATCTCTTTTATAAAGTTGAATCCCATTCATGATGGGAGGAGCCCTCAAGATCTAACCTCTTCTTAAAAGCTCCATCTCTTAATACCACCACATTGGGCATTAAATTTCAACCTCCGAATTTTGGAGGGGACACATTCAAACATTTGCACTAATACAGCAGATAAGAGGAAACTGCAAGAATCCATTGAGAGCCATGCAAGCACTGGAAGTTATAGCAAATATCACAAGGGCTTTTCCCATTCCTGGATCATGTATTTCAGTCTAGGCCATCCAACTCCTAACTGCCAGCATTGACATGTCTTTGCCTGAGGGCTATCTAAGGTGGGAGTACCTTCTCCCATGCATGCAGAAGCCTAGAAATACTCTGTCCCCTTGGACAAGCCCTTCACCTATAACATGGTTTGAATATAGATGCCATAATTTTATCGATCCTGGAGTGGTATATATCTGAGGAAAGTATTTTATAAAAGTCCAAGAGTTCCCCAGCACAATGTAGCACCAATTCTCTATTGTGGGGATCTGCTTGGTGATGAACATTTTTAGATATCTTCCCTTTCCTTTCATGCCCTACTGCAGTTTCCTAGAATTGCATCCACAAAAATTACTAACACTCAAATCATTGTCTGAGATCTGAGTATGGGAGAAATTCAACCTAGGATAGAAGTTGTCCTCAGAAGCAGAATCTCGGGATGGGATTGTGGAATTTGATCATTCTCCAGTTGGCAGCAAGGCCCTGAATCTAAATGGGATTGTGATAGCCTTGTATTAGTACAGGAAAATGGTTACTGAAACTCTCACCTGTCAAGTTGGGGATGGGAAGTCGAAGTAAATGCGCTTGCTTATGAAATAATGTCAATATTTGAAGTGCAGGATCAATAGTAATTGTAAGGTCTATGGAGTTGATTGGTTGTTAAGTAAATCAAAGTGCTAAAAGAGGAAAACAGCTGGTTTGTGACAGTCAACTAGTAATCCAGGCACAGTGCGAAAGCCAGAAGACCTCTATGGAAGGATTTAAGTAACTTTCATCTCCCACAGCCAGTAGTACACTATGATGAAAATCAGAAGCAAAGCCTGATTCTGAGAGTAGTATAATTACAAAGAGGGCTGAAATCACAATATCATCAAGTCTCTATACCGAAAGCAGGATCCTGATAGGGAAGGAGTTATACACTGAAACTAGGAATGGGAACACCTGAGAGGATGCCCTTAAGTAAATGCTTTTTCTTCAGAAATCCCAGACCCCATAGTTCCTTGAAACCAGAATGTCCACAGCCTGTTTCTCTTCTCTAGAGAATAGCCTTCACGTGTCTGAGGTCCATGCCAAATCCTTACCTGAAGAAGATGCCATATAACATGATACTCTCTTCAAAATCTTTCTCCTCCTCCTCTCATTTCTTCTAGACACAGACTAACAGCTATAGTTTTGTTGTGCCATGGTCTGATTGTATAACTATTATTTCTACTATGGGAGGAATATGATTGCCAAAAGAGCTGTAGGAGCTGGATACTATATTTAGCAGGAACTTGGAAAACATGCTTGGGAATTGTTATTGTTTGGGTTTAAAATGTCCCCCAGAAACTCAAGGGTCCCAAGCATTGTCCTAACTGCAGCAAGGTTCAGAGGTGGGGCATGGCTGGAGGAGGTAGGTCATTGGGGGTATAGTATTGGGGACTATCTATATCCATGCCCTTCCATCTCTCTCCTTTTAGCCACCACGATGTGTAAGCCACCTCCCTCCACCATGGGTGCCCTGCTGCCACAGTTTATGCTAATTCTATGGACTGAAACCTCTGAAACAGTAGGCCACAATAAACCTTTCCTCCTCTAAGTTGTTCTTGCCATGTATTTTGGTCACAGACATGGGAAGGTTGACTAAAACAGGAATAGATCTTGAGAGTACTGGAACATTGGAGATACAATATCAGTCTGGATAGGGAAAGCATGTTGATATGAAGGCACTACTTCATAACTCAGAAATTCATGGCCAGGAAAGACACTATGAAGCCAGTCCTAATATGTAGGAAGGGTGGTTCCTTTAAGCCTTGGAAAAATGCCCAATAGTTAATTAAGTGGAAAGGTTAAACTGCCTTGGCAAAGTAGAGAGAGAATGGTTCAAGAGGTTCAGAGATTAGGCACGTTAGAATATAGTTATTATAAAGACCATAGGAGTGTATCAGTAGGCTGTATTACCTTGGAAGGTACAGAAAACATTCCTTTTATGATAACAGTGAGCAATGTGCTAGTGAGGGACCACCAGCATCTCTTAGAAGCTCAGTGGTAGCTCTTCTCTGTGAGTCAAGGTTGAACATAGCTGATGCTGTTATGAAAGTAGGCTTTCCAGCATAAGTGAGTATGATAGGATGACGAAACCATACAAGTCAGGAGACAGTGCTTAATCATAAGAAGCCAAGTGGATTCAACTACTGTAGTGAACACAAAGACCATCATGGCAACTAGAAAGTTCTGACTCATTAGAGATCTGCAGTGAGGGCAGAGATCATGGTGATGCTAGGGCTGTAACATCTGCGTAGCAAATGAAGGCACTGCTTGATAATGCAGATCAGAACAGAAAAAATACCCAAAGTGAGAGAGTACAAAATAGGTAACATCATAAAGAACCACAATCCCTTGCTCAATTTTGTTTGAGCCTGTTCTCAGACCAAAAGCCTATCAATTGAAAGGAAGATTTTGCAATGCCACGGCAAGTAGACATAGTAATGATCCCCCGAAATTGACCAAGCCTTTGGTCAGAGTAACTGTATACTGTGGAGAAAAGAATATCCAGATCATTTGGTGGATGTGGGATATGATGTATGAGCTGAATTGAAACCAACAAACTCAAATCATCAACCCTTGCTAGAATAGGGGTATACAGAGGCAAATGGAAATGAGATCCTAGTCCAGATTTATCTAACAATGGTGTCAATAGGTTCTTGGACCCACTTGTTGTTATTTTCCCAGTCTATAAACACATAGTCAAGATGGACACTGCAACTAGCAGAATACTCATATTTCATCATAGTTTATTGTTCAAAAATATTCACCACTTCCCATCCTTCTTCCATAGTAAAGCATACTTGCCTTTTCCATAAGACATGCTTTGGCCAAAGAGGTATTAGCCAACATGAAGCAAGGTGAGAATTTAGACGCAATGGTACAGTTGTGTTTTCTTGCACCTCTTCCATCACCCTGAAAAGTGGTTCCCCCAGAGAGCTGCTGCCACCTCAGCTTGAGCACACGAATGAACACATGTGGAATGAACTCAAGCCCAACTAGTGCTGTAAAATTAAGCCCAGTCAGACAATCAGATTCACAGCTTGAAGCAAAGCTGCCCAGCTCAACCTGTCTTAAATCAGCTGACCCCCAGCTAACTCACAAATAGATAATCAAGAATAATTGCTATTTTAAGCCACTTAGCTTTGTGTTGGCTTGTTGGATAACATCAGATAACAGATACCCAAAACATGTGTTATCAGTTTTGTAATAAGACATTGGATAGTGAATAAATCATTATAAGAGACTAAAAAATGATGTGAAACTGTCACATGAGGCTAGAAAAATGGTGGCCCATGTTATATAGAAATATTTTATGGCAAAACTGTTGGTGGCAAAATATATGCATAATGAACTGGTAGAACTGAAAGGAGAAGTCAAAAAATTTTCAAAGAATGAAGTGATTGCTACTAGCACCATTAGTAAGTTACTATAAGAATGAGATATATTTAGAAAAGAATTGGCTACTTTGGAAACACATTTTAAGGGCGATATTGAAAATCCATAAATTGTCATATGAATATTCCTCGACATACAATAGGGTTATGTTCTAAAAAATCTATCTTAAGTTGAAAACACATTTAATACACCTAACCAATCAAACATTATAACTAAGCAGCACAGTACACTGTAGAGTCAGGTGGTTCTCCCTATGGTCAAATGGCAGACTGGCAGCCATGGACAGATGCCACTACCCCTCATTGCAAGAAACTATCATGCTGCATATTGCTAGCCCAGTAAAAGATCAAAATTCAACTATTTTAATTTTTATATCTCTTCTGCTTTATTTTTATATTATCAAGACATAATATTTATACATCTTTATGACATGCAAAATAATTCAATAAATGTACACAATATGTAATGATCAAATTAGGGCAATAAGCATTTACCTTTTGTCGAATACTAACCATTTCTGTGTTGGAAACTTTTATACTGTAGGAGTTACTTCAAAATTTATCATAGATTGTTGTGATATAATTTCTCCTGAGTGGGTATCCTTTTTGTACCACTATAAAGTTGAAATTCAGAGTTCAAAAGTCGAGGACCATCTGTATTTTTAAACAAAACTGTTTTTGATCAAATAAAAATTACCTTCACAGAACACCTTATCCAATCCAGGGGTTCCAGACAGACATACCATCAGAGTAAAAGCAAAAGCAAAGTGTGGCTATAAGACTTTTTGTTAAAAGTTATAATTATATTTGATCCTTGTTGATTCTCTCAGCCAGACAGTAGAACTCCTAGAATAATTTAGGTTATGGTCCTACAAAAACCTGATGTACATAATATATACATAATTGAATCTAAAAGGAGATGTGTGTTCCAAAACAGAATTATGCAAATCAATGTGACTCAAAGACATTACAAAATCTACAAAATTCTTGACACCTTTACTTCTAAAACCACTGCCAATGTGTACTAAATATGACTGAGACTGTGTGAAATATAAAACAAAAAAAATTCTCAATATACAACTTCTTAGAACTAAAAAATAAAAAATAAAAAAACAGGTTGAGAAAGCTACCTACCCACCAAAAGGGTATATTCTATAATGCTCTCTTCAAAAATGACCAAAGAAGACATTATAAAAGGAAATCACTTTAGAAGTCAGTGCTAAAATGCACAGAAAAATAATAGACTTGAAAGCCTGATAGAACTAGGGGCTAAACAATGTTCCCAAAATATTGAGGTGAAGGTCCTGCCTGAAACGTTTTGCTTGAAGGTTATCAGCTATAAACTAGTTACTTTGTCTTGCCATTTTCCTCTTTTCAAATGAGAAAATTTCTTGGTTCTCTCCTTCCCCTCATTTCCCCACTGTATGTTGGATATGTGTGGAGCAGATAACTTGGATTTCTTTGTCTGTTGGTTGGTTGGTTGGTTAGTTTATGGTTCTTCATAACAAGAAGAGCTCATTTGGAACATTAATTTCTGATGACCCAATTGCCATTGGGATGCTATCAAACATGATACCAGCGGAGGCTGAAAACGTGCTGGCCCCGCTGACCCTGCCCTCCTACACCTCTGCTGTCACCATGAGAAGATGCCTCTGGAGGAACCTTCTTCCCCTTCAGCATGGGCTCCAGATTTAAATGACATAGAATAGGCCGCCCAACCAGCAGTAAGGGCCTAGAATATTATCTGAGGGCTCAAGAGTGTCTGATTTATTTTCATGGACTCACTCCAAATATTGTCTCTAATGAGATGCCAACTTTTTTTTGAAGTAAGTACAAAAATGGGTACAACTGTGCTGTCTGCAAGAGAGAAGAATGTAGAAGGACTAAAAGAAAATGTAGGAATGGAGGTGTAAATCAGCAGCAGATCACCTGCGTATCATGTGTGAGTCCCTGGGTTTGATCTCCAGCACAAAAAAGAAAAAGAAAAAAAAAGGGGAGAAGAGGGAGATGATTACTTCACTCACTTCCTTATTTTAATTTTTTTCTTTGGCAATTATGATCAGCCAACATTCTTGAATAATCAGTGACAGGGTGAAGGGGATTTAATATGAGGAAAAAGGGGATCTGAACAGTGCTAAGGGATGTTCTGTTACAGACTCTTTCAGTGTATGGTACTCAGTTTCCAACTGCTAGTGTCTGCATCTTTTTGCTTATGGCTTATCTTTGGCTTCTGAAATTTACTCTGTATCTGCTCATATAACAGGACAGACATGCTAGGAAGTTAATACCCCATTGGAACAGCCTCAACTAATCACAGACAAAAGTCAGTGTATATAACTACATTTCCTTCATGACTTGTGTTGAACAATAACTCTGAAGTATGTGTTTTATGCTAGTTTCCAGAGTTCCCAGTGAAATTAAATTCCAGATGCCTACAGTAGTAATTTACTTGATAATGCACCATTTACTACATGCCTTCCCTTGCCTCTCTTATGCTCCCAGTTCTCTAGTAGCATTTTCTGGAATCATTTGCAAATAAACTATTTGTACTCAAGATCTATCTCTAGAGGAAATCAGACCTAACACAGAGTTTCCCATATCACAGAATTATCATACAGTTGAGTATGGCTTGATTGCTAGTAGACAGGTTGTGTGGCATGAAAGAATGAGTGCAAGTAGATTGAATCCAAATTTTTTATGTAAAATCCAAAAGGACAGAATTGGCATTATTAACTGATATAGTAAAGACTACAATGGAAGCATTTTATAAGCCATGAAGCTAGGGGTTTACTTCTGGACTTGTAAAGTTAGAGGGTCCTAGTAGATATGTCAGCAAGTGGAGGTATTGATTAAGCCATTAGATAAGTGAGCCTGTATTTCAGGGGAAAGTCCTGGCTTCCAATATAAGTTAGGGTGTCACCAGTATATAGATAAAATGACAGTATGTGAGGACTCTAAGGTAGTGTGAAAGAAAAAAGAAATAAGGAAATAAAGAAATGAAAGAAAGAAAGAAAGAAAGAAAGAAAGAAGAAAGAGAGAGAGAGAGAGAGAGAGAGAGAGAGAGAAAGAAAGGAAGGAAGGAAGGAAGGAAGGAAGGAAGGAAGGAAGGAAGGAAGGAAGGAAGGAAGGAACAGTGAGTTCAATAATTGTGCCTTGGGCACTCCAATATTAAAAGCCCAGCACAGTGGTCAGCAAACAATAGCCTATAGGCCATATGAAATTCATGGTCTGTTTTTGTATGGCCCTTGAGGAAAAAAAACTGGACATGTTAAAATGTTGTAAGAACAAAACATAAATGAGACAAGGAAGAGGAGGAGGAGACAGTGGCAGCAGTAGAAGCAAAGGAATAAAAGGAGCAGGCAATAACCATATATACCCACAAACCCTAAAATGCTTACTATTGGCCCTTTGAAGAAAATGTTTGCTAACCCTTAGTCTAGAGGAATAGTAGAAATCAGCAAAAAAGACTGAGAAGGAGTGAACAGAAGGATAGGAGAAAAATAGAGACTCTGGTGCTCTAGAAACCAAGTGAAGAAAGATATTCAAGGGAAAATACCAGCTGTGTCAAAATATGAAGATAGACTATAATTGTTATGGTTATAAATTGACAGATTGGTAATATGAAAATTATTGAAAGCCTTGACAAATAATGTTTTATTAGTTGTGAAGACAAAAGTGTGATTAGAGTGGGTTTGATTGAGAAAGCCAATTTTTTTCAATCCAGCCATGATAGAATAGCTTTTTCAGACCTAATCTCCTACTGAAGAGATATTTAAAAGAGGGGAAAATGGGGGAAATAATCTATTTTAGGGCACTGGTGATCTACCAAAGCAATAGATGAATGTATACAGATCCTTGAAAGAAGTCAAGACCAGAATCACGATCCAAATGTTTGGTGTCAATTTTCTCTCAAAACATTTACTAATTTGAATTTGGGTAGCTGGGAAACTTAGAAGCTAATAAACTATAAAAGTAGCCTCTGAGAGGCTGAGAAGTTCATCAGAACTTTAAGGCATGAAATATTAGGGTCTAGAGCTCAATAAGAAGAAAGGAACCTTGTAAACAGCCAAGATCTTAGTTGGGATATTCAAAAGCCTATACCTTAGAAGCAAAGTAAAAATGAAGTAAAACCAATTCTCATAAATATTTAAGCCAAGCTTTTCATAAGATTTATCACTGATTGGACCAAAATGATTATCAGAAGCAAATTGGATACTCTGTGAAAGAAGTTAGCATCAACCGAAGTCTTTGATTAAGCTTTGTGATTTCTCACATACAGAATGTCTGCCATTTCATCAAAATATGTCAGGCTTTTGAAAAGGCAAGATGTGATTTAAAAAAAAAATAGGAAAATAAAGAAGTTTAAAACTCAGACAAATAAGCACATAAAAAATGCTCAACATTATATGTCATTAGGAAATTGCAAATTAAACACCAATGAGATACCACTACCTACCTATTAGAATAGCCAAATCCAAAACAACTATAATATCAAATAAGGGCAAGAACGTAGAGAAATAGGAACTCTCATTTGTCGGTAGGAATGCAAATTGGAACAGCCACTTTGGAAGATGGCTTGACAGTTCCTTACAAAATTAAATATATTCTTACCATTTTATTAGAAATTTGGCTCCCCAGTATTTTCAAATATGAATTAAAAATTGACCATAACAAAACCTGCACATGGATATTTATATCAACATTCTTGATAATTGACAAAACTTGGAAGCAACCAAGATGCCATTCTATAGGTGAAAGACCTGTGATATACACAGATAATGGAATATTATTTACACTAAAAATGAGCCATGAAGCCATGAGAAGACATAAAGGAACCCCAAATATAGATGATAGATAATAGACAGATGACAGATAGAGATAGATAGAGACATATAAATATATAAATATATATGTATTTTTCTAAGTGAAATAAGCCAATTCATGAAGGCTATATACTGTGGGATACCAATGATATAGCATTCTGAAAAAAAGTAAAATTCTTGAGACAGTAAAAAGATCAGTGATTGCAAGGGGTTTGGGAAGAGGAAGAGATGACTAGGCAGAGTACAGAGGGTTTTAAAGGAGCATTATCCTTTATTTTATTATAATGGTAGATACATGTTACTATACATATTAAAACCCATACAATATACAAAACCAAGAGTGCATCCTGATGTAACTATGGACTTTGAATGAAAATGATGTGCCAAAGTATGGTCACTGATTGTGTTATGTGCACGACTCTAGTGTAAAATATTGATAACAGGGGAGTTTGTGAATGTGTTAGGGCAATGGGTGTATGGCAAAATATATGTACTTCATGATTAACTTTGCTGTGAACCTAAAACTGCTCTGTAAAATAAGTTATATTTGAAAAACTTATTTAATTATTAGAGTATATTTATATCAAATTCATAGTCATTGTTATTAAAATATTTAGAAATAAACTGACAAGATGTAAAAATTAGCAAAGAATTGTAAACTAGAAAAAAACAAGTAGGAATCTGAAGCATGAAAAGTAAACTTTTTATAAAGTTTCCTATAAAATGTTCATAAGCTTTTCAAAGGTGAAATTGAAATCTTAATTGTTTTAATAGCATATTAGACAGAGCTAAAGAAATAATAAACTGGAAAGTCAGAAGAAGTAAGAAGGATAAACAACATAAAAGAAACATAAAAGTTATAGGGGAATTAGTGAAAAAGTCTAAGTTTATTATTAGAGACCCAGAGTTCCTGAAGGAAAAATATGGCTTTGGTAGACACAATTCTAAGATGGTCCCCAAGATAACTGCTCCTCTGGTTTTCATAGCCTGTGTAATCCCCTCTCCTTGAGAAGAACCTATCAATATTATGGTATATTACTCTCAAGATTGGGTTATATTATATGGCAGAAGCTATTTTGGAAATGTAACTAATAAAAATTGAGATCATCATTGTTGGGGGTGACCAAATTGAGTGAGAATTTCAAATAGGTCAGAAAGATTCAAAGTGAGAGATATTCTGTTAGCCTTGACAAAGAGAAATTTGATATTATAGAGAGAGGAACACAAACAGCTGAGAAAGGTCCTGAGTTGACCATCAGCAAGAAAGTGGGAAATCAGTTTGACTATCACAGGACCTGAATTCTGCCAACCAGTAAGCTTGGAATGCAACTCCAAATCGCAAATGAAATGGCAGTCCCAACCAAAATCTTGATTTCAGATTTATGAGATCCGAACAGAGAACCCGATTGTGTTTTGCCCAAACTTATAATCTGCAGAAACTGCAAGATAATAAGTTGATATTTTTAAGCCACTATGTTTATGGTGATTTGTTATACTGCAATATAAATAAATTTAGTGACAGAATAAATAATTGAAAAGTAATGAAAGATAATTTTCCAATACTAAAGAAGACATTCAGACACAGATCCAAAATATGCTACCAATATATAGCCACATAAATTTTAAAAATAGGAATATAATAGAAAAGCTATTGGAAACCAAAGAAGATGACATTTTAAATGCTCCTGGGGAGTGAAAGGGCAACTATATTTTCTTCATAGGAAGATCAATAAAACTGACAGCTGACCACATTGCAGTGTGAAAAATAAGAGGAAGTCAGAAGATAATGGCATGTAATCTTCACAGGACCATAGAAAGAGAAAGAAAATAAACCTGTTAATATATAATTCTATACCCTGTGCTATATCTTTCAAAAGACTGAAAGTGAAATAAAGAATTATTAGGCAAAGAAAAACTGAAATAATTCAAATCCTAGAAATCAACTAAGGAAAATATAACTGCACAAAGATGATCCTTGGGTACTCAAAGTGTAAAAAGAAAGTAATTTCAGTGGCAAAAAACTGTCAATAAATATATAAAATATTGACTTATAATATAATATATTATCTCAAGATGCTTAAATATACAAATATGTATGTTGGTGCTTATAAGTGTATGTGTAAAATGAATACAAAAGACAAGGGGGGACACATTCTGTCAGTGTCCTGGGGTGATTGCATTTTCTAAGAAGTAGAATAAATATTAATTTATACTTTATTAAATGACTCAAAGATGCATGCCATAATCTTTAAGGGAACCACTAAAATACTACTAAAAATTATATAGACCAGATTGGGAAATGGCATTATAAAAACACAGAACTACATAGGAAAAGATAATAAGATGGTAGATTTAAGTTCAAATAAAATAAATTACTTTAAGTATAAATGGAAAAAATACTAATTAAAATTCAAAGATTAGATAGTAACCAGACTCCAAAATGGTCCCAATGGACTCTTCCTTCCTGGTATTCACACGCTACTGTACTTCCTCATCTTGAGTATGGGCTGATGTAGTGATTTGCTTCTAATCCCTCAATGATTCATATCTCCCTCATTTACAAGATGCACTTATCTTCCAAGGTTCCCAAAAGTCTCATCCCATTACATCATGATTCAGAGTCCAGTATCTTCACCTAAAGATCCCGGTACAGATGAGGTAGCAAAAGTATACTTCTTCGTTATATAAGGACCTAGGAAATTGAGATAACTGCCCTCACCACACCCAAGGAGGGCAGGAACAGAAGAACTGCTCTGTTAGTTTCTATTGCTATGCAACAAATTACTACAACTTGGCTGCTTAAAATAACTATCATAGTAAGTTTCTATGGCTGTAACAGAATACCACAGATTTGGTGGTTTATACAAGACAAAATTTTATTTCTAGTGAGGGCTCATTCTTCATAGATGATGCCTTCTCACATGGTTGAGAGAGCAAAGCAAGCCCTCTGGGGTGTCTCTGAGAAGGGTATCAATCCTGATCATGAGGGATTTAATCTTATGATATAATTATTTTCCAAAGGTCCCACTTTCTAATTACCAGGTTGGGGAGGGATAGGATTTTAAAATGTAAATTGGGGGGACACAAACACACAGTCCATAACAACATACTAATTTATTATTTCAGTTTTGTATGTTAGCAATCCAGGCATGAGCTGAGTCCCCTGCAAGACTGCAATCAAAAGGTTGACTAGGGCCAATTTCTCATCTGGAGCCTCAATAATTATCCACTACCAAACTCGGTCAGATATTGGCATGAACTCATTCACTTGCAGCTATATGACCTTGGGACTTAATTCTTCCTGGCTATTAGCAGGAGGCCACGTTGGCTCCTTAAGGCTACCCACGTTTCCCTACCACACAGCCCTATACATAGACAGCACACAGATGGCAGCTTGCTTCTTCAAAGTCAACTAGAAAGCAAGAGAGAATCTTCCAACAATATTAAACTTTCAAATGTATCAGAATCACAAGGGTGACATCATACACATTTGCCATAATCTATTTGATGAAAGCTAGTCACAGGTCTTACTCGCATTCTAGGTATAGAGATTATACAAAGATATGAAAAACAGGAGGCATGGATCATCGAATCACCTTAGAGTCTATTTGCTAACATATGTTATAGACATTTCTGTTTTTAAAGAAGGGAAATAATAGTCAAAGGAGTCACTGGTTCACAAGAATTGCAAATCTAGCTGGGCAAATGTTGGAAATTCCTACATTAATTCTCATGGCCTGGGAATAATTATCTATTACTCTCAATTCCACCTTCTGGGCTCTTGGTTCTAACCTCTGTCATCCTTCCTTTGTCATGAAGTTAAGCTATGTTTGCAGCTGAATAGTTTTCTCTGCCTTCTTCCTGCCAGTAGAATTTTGGAGTTCAATGGCATCCTGTTATATTGTTTCAGTCCTTTTTAGTCCTAGTCAGCCACATTTATGCCAATATAACTTTCTCAAAAAATTTGTGAGCATCCTATAAAACTCATGAGAGTTTACTGTAATACAAAAAGCCACACCCATAAACCACTAAATTTGAAATAATCCAAACATAAAACCATGAAACTTTATAGACCTTGTTTTCATGTTAGATATATGTTAGTGATCTAAAATAACTGGCAGCACTGTGGGGTGTTTAATTAGATGGATGCATCCATCTCTTTGCCCATGGTGCTGAACTACTACCCAAAAGGGTAGCTGGCTAGTGGCATTATGGACTAAATAGCATTTGTAGTTATTGTACACTAGTATGAAAGAGCATGAATAAGAAAATTTGACAATACCTTGCATACTGGTCCAGTGAGAAGGTCTCATCTTGATTTGTAGAATCATCTACTCCTAGTCATATTCAATTGTATTTATGATTGGAGTAGAGCCATCTTGGTCACAGGGGAAAAGAGAGAATTGCCCAGAAATGTTTTAGAAGGTCAGCATTAGACTCAAGATGCTTACAGCTGTTGACTTGGGCATCACACTCTAATGATGAGATATGGATTAGAATTTGAAATTATACCATGGAATGCTAAAAGGATAAAGTGATCAGAAATGCACACATTGAAATCCATTAGGTATGAATATCAGGACAGGGTAATTCACTTGGTGCAAAAACAACTGGGAATCAAAGGTAGGATTGTCAGGAATGATTTAAAATGATCCTACCTGAAGGCAGGAATTCTATAAGTCTTTTCTAGTTCATTGATTATCAGATCTGAAGGAAGAAATCTTTGAAAAAGATTTTTTTTGTGTATGACTTGAAATACTTTAAATTTGTATTGAAAGTTTTACAAATCCATTTTTAAATGCATAAGTATTAAAAATGTAGTACTATTATGAGTTGTGAATATTAAAATACACAGTTCCCTAAGAATTACTTAGTGTAACCTTGCAGGTAGGTTAAAAATTTCTAAAGGACCTACACCAACCACTAGCCCACAAAACTTTCATTTATTCTTCCTGCATTTCCAATGTCAAAGATTTATCAGAGATGAAGGAAGCAGGGAACCATAAAGTGCTGCATATGATCAGTATTTGCTGGTCTGTTTTAAATTTTTGGAAACATTTCATAGTCTAGTGGGTCCTTTCTCCATATCAATTCATTTTATATCGGGTGGGTTATTATCCAGATATGTCAGTCTGGTCCAGTTCAAGACTCATGTGTTGAGTGGTCTCTAATCATCAGGCAGGCCCCGGAAAACACTATAAGAAGAAGAAACCAGAAGCCTCCTATCCCCAGAAGAGTTTCCCATCCTCAGAGAATTCAGAGTTCAGGGTGATGATATCTTTGTAAACTTACATTTCTCCTTTATTTGATACCATATAAGTTATTTTGAGTAAACTATAAAATACAAACATGAAAGCAGAATTTAAAATCAATTAAGACCACTCCACCTAGAGAAACTACCATAATCATTTGGTATATATCTTTCCCATTTTTCTATACATATTTTTATATAACTTTTACAAAATTTTAATCATTTTATAGACATTATTTTGTGTGTATGGTGCTAGGGATTGAACCCAGGGGCATTCTACCTCTGAACTACATCCCCAGCGCTATTTAATTTTTTATTTTGAAACGGGGTCTCCCTAAGTTGCTGAGGTACTCACGAAATTGCTGAGCCTGGCTTCAAACCTGTGATCCTCCTGTCTCAGGCTCCCAAGTCCTGGGATTACAGGTGTGTACCACCACACCGGGCTATAGACACTGTTTTGAAACAAGCTTGTCTTTTCATACCAATAAATATAATTCTACCACAATGATTTTAATGACTGCATGTTATTTCATGCTGAAGATTATGGGCGAGCCTAATTCATTTAACTATTCCTTATTTTTATATCTATCCATTGCCAATATTTTACTATCATAGTTATCCTTCATTAATCCTAACATTTTTGACAAAAGTCAAATAATAAATTTGGCCAAAATGCACTAGATTTTCTAGTCATATTGACAAAAATCTTCAATCTTAGTGTACTTGTTATAACAAAGAAAAATGCTCAGAAAAATGTTTCCTGAAAGATGCTATGCCCCCACTGGAGGCTTCCGAGGAAAAGATTTTGGTTCAAAGAAGTTTGAGGAGCATGATACTCTTTCCTATACATTGATATTCACAGTTTATATTAGCATTTCAAACACTCAAAAAGTCCAACACTAAAGAAACCTATTTAGCTTTGTTTAAGTGAACATTTATTAACCAGGGAACACTGTTTTAGTATATTACTATTGTCATGTTTTAAAACATTCTTGTCTGATTTTTTTTTTTTTTTTTTGCGGTACTGGGGATTGAACACAGGGGCGTTCTACCTCCGCGCTACGCCCCCGGCCCTATTTTTTTTTTATACTTTATTTTGAAACCGGGTCTCACGAAGTTGCGGAGGGCCTCACTAAGGAGAGAGAGAGAGAGAGAGAGAGAGAGAAGGAGAGAGAGAGCTGAGGCTGGCCGCGAACCCAGATCTTCCGGTCTCCGCCTCCCAAAGTACTGGGATTACAAGTGTGCGCCACCACGCCCGGCCCCATTCTTGTCTGATTTAAGAAAATAATTTTTTTTTTTTTTTTTTTTTG
>PVJS01011687.1:6879-45334 GCA_004027185.1 Glis glis | reverse complement strand
GCGAGGGAGTCCTCACCAGACACCGCATCTCCTGGGGCCTTGATCTTGGACCTCACAGCCCTCACAGCTATGAGAAATAAACTTGTTGTTCAAAAGCTACCCAGTTTGTGGTTATAGCAGCCCTAATAGACTAAGGTACTAGATAAGACTTGTGCCATACTTTTAGCCTAAAATTAATCTATTCAGTTTTACTAGAATCACCTGGAACTTAAAGGATAACTTGGTTGGGAAGAGAATTTGACAGTCATAATTCTATACTGCTCAGGATTCTGGACTTCTAATCTCTTCTTTCCTTTTTTGTGGTACTGGGGATTGAACCCAGGGGCATTCTACCTCTGAGCTATACCCCCAGCCCTTTTTTTTATTTTATTTTGAAACAGGGTCTCACTAGGTTGATGAGAGTCTCACTACTTGCTGAGGCCGTCCTCAAACCTGTGATCCTTCTTACTCAGCCTCCCAAGTACTGGGATTACAGGCGTGTGCCACCATGCCCGGCTTCTTTCTATCCTTTCTAGCAATGAAAGCTACAAAGGAGAAGATCAGTTATTTTTCTCTTTTGGAAGTATCCTAATTTTTTTCCTCTTTGGACAGCTGATTTTTCTATTTGAGATTCAGAAATTTCCTAGATTTGGGTTATTCCTTAAATATTTCTGTCTTTTCCAGGCACAGCAGTGCATACCTTGTAATCCCAGCTACTTGGGAGCCCAAGGCAAGGAGGGTCACAAGTTTTGAGTCCAGCCTGGAAAACTTAGCAAGACCCTGTCTTAAAATAAAAAGGGATGGGGATATAGTTCAGAGGCAGCACACTCTGGGGGTTCATTCTCTAGACACACACACACACACACACACACACACACACACACACACACAATTTCATTTTTTTCTTAAATAGGTACTAGGGATTGAATCCAGGGACATTCTATCTCTGAGCTACAACCCCAGCCCTTTTGAAAAAAATTTTGTTTGGAAACAGGGTCTCGCTAGGTTGCTGAATGTTTTGCTAAATTGCCGAGGCTGTCCTCGAACCTGCAGTCCTCCTAAGTGCTGGGATTACAGGCATGTGCTACCACACCGGGCTTGTTCCATTCTTAATGGATTCTTATGTTAAGGCAAAATCCTGTCCATCATTCCCTGGTTTACTTTATCTCACATCTCTTCTATATAGACCATTCTCTTCTTCACATTTGCTTTCCTGGTGAGCATACCGAGTTTGAAAAGTGTTTGTTTCTAAGAACTCCTATGCTTTAAATGCTCTTTGGTCCAAAGAGCTTGTTCACTTTATGGATGCAACCCTTTCCATAGAATTTTTTGAGCATACTAATTAGAATTTCCTTAAAAATGTTTTTCAGCCAGGCATGGTGGCACATGACTATAATCCCCCTACTTGGGAGGCTGCGACTGGAGACCAGCCTGGGCAACTTAGCAAGACCCTAATTCCATGTAAAAAATAAAAAGGAATAGGGATGTAGCTCAGAGGTAGATGCCTCTGGGTTCACTCTCCAGTGTCTCTCTCTCTCTCTCTCTCTCTCTCTCTCACACACACACACACACACACACACACACACACACACACACGCATGCATGGGTGCGCATGCAGTTATTTTTCCAGTTTCTTGAGTTAACTGTTTCACTGAGGATGGTATCCTTTGCAGGCCTGGTTGGACTTTCTCATTAAGACTGTTGACTGTTCTCAATTTCCTGTTGGCTTCAGACACCTACTGACATTTATAAACAGAGGCTTAGGCTGACAGCATACACGGACTTCCCTGTTGGATTTCATTTCTCCAGCTTCTACATCAGCGGGCAATGTGGGATAACAGAGGTCTACAGTTTACCTTCTGCCCAGGTGTGATGATAGGCAAGGACAGGCTGAGAGCCAGGCTGCCTTCAGGGTATGTGAGAGGGACAAGCTGGCACAGCCCTTGGAGGGGACCAGGGAGTGAGGTTTCCTGGGGGCGGAGGCTGAACAGGCTATGCTTCCTTCTGTTTGCCGTGACAGCACTGCTCTGCCTCTCCTTCTCCGGCCCTGAATCCCTCAGCAGGAGCCCTTCCCCGCTCGGCTGTCTTTCCCAGACCAGGGGCGCAGGACCCCAAGGCCTCCACGTCCTGAGCGACTACCCCAGGGCGCACAGTTTTGCTGCCTCGGAGCCTCCAAGGCTCTTCTGGGAAGCTCCCCCAGAAAGCCCCTTCTTTGGTCTTTGTTGCGTTGAGGCTCAGGAATCCTTCTGTTTGTCTGACAGTCTAACGCCATCCCCCTCCTCCAGACAAGCCTGGTTGCGTGAGGAGCCCTCTCCCTGCATTCCAGTGGTTACCCTTTCCCCTCCCGTCCTAATTTCAACACTGTGATCCAAGTGGGATTATTGAGAGGATGATAATTGGTGGGACTACGTCCAGCCATTGTGTACCATAGGAAGCCCCAGAAATAAAGTTTAGGTTGAAAAGGAAAAAGAGCAGAGTGAAGGAAGGAGCATGTTTATCCTCCAGGGAAGACTGGGAATAAACAGTGTAGATAAACACACTGAAAGCTGCCTATGCCCATTACTAAATACAACTTTACCTTTGACAGTGGGATGAGAAAGTCCAGTTTGTAGGAAAGGATCACCCTGGTGAGCAGGACCACGAACACCACGTAGGCAGAGTTCTCAAAGTCCGTCAGCTGCACCTAGACGAGCAGGAGCCCGGGCCATTAGAGAGCACGTCCCACGTTGGCTACCCCTCTCCCCAGCCCCTCTCCAGACCCAGCACTCCCAAGACAGCTCCTCCTTCCCATCCGGGACTAAAAGCCTTCGCCCACATCCATGCTCAGAAACTAACCTTCCTTAGCTTTTGGATTTGCTTTTAACCAGCACATTCTGGATTTCTATTGCTTTACAATAAACTTAAGAGGTGTGCGCCACCACATCCGGCTAACCTAAGAGCCTTCTGACAGAGTGCCAGAGGGTGATGAGCAGGCAGAGCTTTCGAGTCAGTCCCTGAGGATGCAGTGTCTCACCTCCATGGGCCGGAATTCCACTCTCCATCCAATATCTGAGTTTGGAGGAGGAGGCTTAAATCTCATCGTCTGCCAATTTGTGGACTGAATGTTCTACAATAAAGAAAGCCGAGGATAAAATCAACTTTTCATACATTCAGGAAAATATTAAGATCTCTTGATATTTAATTAAGGAAGAAGATTGTTCACTGTCCATGTCCAATACTTTTCAATTTACAAACATAAAAAGGTACAATTTATGATTTTCTTGAGTGTGACCTGTTAGATAAACAAAACAGCAAATGTTTAGGAGATATGTCTGCAGCACTGAAATGATTGATCAGGTTATTTTTTGTGCTGCATATTTGAATTTATCATTACTAGGCAAACGAGAAATAACTGAACGCAAATAAAGCAGAATCAAAGAAACAACTAAGAAGAGTCATAACATAAGAGTACTCAATCAATTTTTAACTTTTCTTAGATCTTTACTCCATGAGGTAATGAAAGGCATGTGAGATTTCTTTTGCCACTAACTCCTCACAAGCACCATCTGCGGGTTCACGAAGGGAAATGCATTTAAGACAGAGAAGATACCTCAAAATGGTCAGACTCATTGGCATCATCCAGGTGTATTTTCTCTTCAAAAAGAGTCAGTGGGTCTCTAATAAAGAGATGGGCAACATGCTGGGCCAGGAGATGGTCAAGGCCTGCAAAGACAGATCACATAGGACTGACTGCAAAGCGCGAGACACCACTCTTCCTAAGTCCGGTCTGAAGAGCGGGGTCTACGAGCTTAGGAGGTGGCTGGATTGTTCACAGTTCTCACCTGGCCAGGGTTTTGTCCTATGGACACTGGGGAAGGGTCAGAATTTTACTCACTACTTCCACAATGCCTGTACTGGTGTGGACCTAGATACAGAGCTTCAAAGTAAGTTCCTTTTGCTAAAAGTCAAGAAGATCTCACAAGCATTTGGAACTTGAAACTTTAGGAACAAGCAGCCTCATAAGAAAAGTTAGAGACTTCACACTAAAAACAGAAACCAGATCAGGAGTCAGAAAAGAAGTTTAAAAGTGCTTTGAAGACAAAAGGCGTACACTCAAACGTCGAAATATGGGATGCTCACCTTCCTGCAACAGCTGCTGGTAGATTCCTTTATCTATGGTCAAATCGATGTCATTGTATTTCTCACCACACTTAGATAAGTAGCTGTCTATTGAATCATACCGGGATTTACTAATCCTATAACTATTGTTCTTCAGTGGCTAAAATATAAAAAATAAGAATGAATGACCTGGAAATTAACACCCTGAACTGATTACATAATATATTTTATATATAACAACAATACAAAAATGTTCATTTCTACTTAGACAGCATTCAACAATTTATGAATAATTATATAAAGACCAGAGCAGTAGAACAGCCCTAGCTGAGGACATCAGAATCGCCGTGGGGCTCCTCTAGTAACACCCAGGTCCCGCTCCCCAGCCTGGAGAGTCTCACTTGCTAGATCCAGGAGGGGCCTGGGTGTCTGTTTTTAGATCCGCAGAGGTGCTGGTGACGCACACTCCTGCTGGGGTTGAAGGTGCAGACAGGAGGCGCTGCCCTGCCCTAACTGGGCGAAGCCTGACCCTGCTCTATGGAAAAACCACCTCTGACAACAAATGACACTTTCACAGCAGAAAGCCTCCCTACACAGCACTCCCGAAGCCTCCCCACACAGCACTCCCGTAGAGCCGAGAAGCCTTGCGGTAAAAGCAGTCATCAGTACTGACTTCCCAGACAAGGAAAATGGGTGCTACTATTTTTAAAAGAAGCTAATGTAAATACAAATTTCAACAAATGATAAAAACAGCCTCCTCCTCCTCCTCCCCCCCAAAAAAACTCACTTTCCCCATGTATTTATCCCAAAACAAAGATGGGTTTTTAACCTGTATATTCCTTCCCATACATGAATAACCCACTCAAGATAAAAATTTTAGGGAGACTTCAAAATGGCAAATGGTTACAATAATCCCACTTTACCTGCTTGATTTTAAAGGGCTATTAAGGAAAAATCATTCCCACCTCCAGTCCTCTCTCTTCCCGAGTTCTATCATCTACAGATGCAGAAATCACTCCCCAGCGACAATCGATATCCGACACGTAGCCACGGTAGAAAGGAGATGCAGCACTCAAAGCCATCTAAAAACAAACAGGAGTCAGCGCCTGCAGGCTCAGAGTGTACTCACACGCTGAGAGAGGCCTAGGCACCCACTGTTCAGGTCAAAAAGAATCTGTTTATGTAGTCCATACTGAGTTCTACCCTATGTACCTGTGACTGCTTTTTTATAAGTGAAATACACCAGTAACAACCCAAATCTGCGGATTCGATTCCTGGAGCGGGAGAAGCGCCACTCCAGCTGGACGTTTCTTCAACACGTATGTGTTTTACTAGCAACAGGAGAGCCTGCAGCTTAAACTCTTAGTTCATTACCTCTACATCTGCCCGCTGTTTAGTTTGTTTCTGAATGAAATCTTAACTGGATGTAAATAACACACTATCAGCAAATTCTGCGCATGCAGTCCTATTTTATGCAAAGCTGTATTTAAAATAAGATGTGATTCTACTTACAACAATTGGACAGATAGTGGCCAGCTGATCGTACAGGTACCTGGCCTCAGAGATGCTGCAGGCTTGGAAGGTCACCTGTTTAACAACACAAATTATTAACAGCAGCAAAAACTCTCAGCATCTTCCCCAAGCACTCAAGTCAGAGGAGGAAGATGGCTGGAGAGAAGGGGCAAAGTCATGGCCACTTCCGCAGTGATCATGTTCAGTGCAGAGTTCTGCTTACATGCTGCCTTGGGGGAATGTAACTAGAAAATGGCATTTGATCATGTCCCACTACATATGGACAACTCACATAAGTAACCACGTTCCTAAGTAAAATAAGACGAACAAGTCAGGAAGGAGAAATGGATAACATGGTGACGTTTAGAAGCATTTCCTCTTTTGGTTTCTTTCCTTCTATAGCTTCCCATCACTTCTATTGAAATTTTCCTACTAAAGGGATTTGGAGATATGAATGATAGTGTTCAAAGTACACTGGTGGAGGGGAGAGCTTAGAAGGGGGCAAGACTAGAAAGGAGAAGCAGTTAAAACACTGAAGCTGAAAGAGAAAAACCTGAGGAGGGATTGGGAAAGCAAGCTCTGGTGACCACTGGGGAGGAAAATGACGGGGTAGCCTTGGTTTGGGTGTTCCTAGGACATATAGGAGGAAGAGGTTAGAGAGAAGGGCGCCATGACAAGATCAGCTTATGAGTCCAAGGGACAGGCAGACAAAGAGGCCCTCTATGTGGCTGGGTCTCCAGGGCTGGTACCCAGGGGGAATATCTGGCCAGGCACAATGGCACACACCTGTAATCCCAGTACTTGGGAGGCTAAGACAGGAGGATCAAAGGTTTGAGGCCAGCCTCAGCAACTTAGCAAGGCCCTGTTTCAAAATAAAAAATAAGAAAAGCTGAGGGTGTAGCTTGGAAGCAGAATGCCCCTGGGTTTAGTCCCTAGTGCTCCAAAATAAATAAATAAATAAATCCCTGAGCTGGAGAAATTTGCGGGGAGTAGTAGATCATGTTTTGAAGACGGGGAGACTGCCCAGGAAGCCTCCAATGAGGGGCAAGTACAACATTGAAAAGTTAGGTTGGTTAGCACAAATCCTCTAAAATAATTACCGAAAAGAAACCCAAAAAAGTCCTGCCTTCTCCCATGGGGAAGGGGGGTGGTGGTGGTAAAAGGGACAAGGACACAACTTGTGTTTGTATTAGCACATGTGCTATCATTGCCAATTGATTTTCTCCATTACTATCATTCAATAGTGACAACTTAAGTTTAGTGTTGGTGATGGAAATAATTTACATGACCAAGACTTGCAATAGTACTTTGGGAGGCGGAGACCGGAGGATCCGGGTTCGCGACCAGTCTCAGCTCTCTCTCTCTCTCTCTCCCTGTCTCTCTCTCTCTCTCTCTCTACTTAGTGAGGCCCTCCGCAACTTCGTGAGACCCAGTTTCAAAATAAAGTATAAAAAAGTATAAAAAATAGGGCCGAGGTGTAGCGCGGAAGTAGAACGCCCCTGGGTTCAATCCCCGGTACCGCAAAAAAAAAAAAAAAAAAAAGACTTGCAATAACAGCAGCTAAATGAGTTTATGTTTACAGCTAACCGTCTCAACCTGTCCCGGTGGTTTTAGCTACATCTCCACTTGGCTTCATAAAAGCAGACAACTTCTGTGTGAGACTCACAAGAATATCTGCTGAATTATAACTGCATTTCATGTCAATGTCATGACTAATTACGGAAAACAACCAAACAATTTAGTGTCCTGATCTTTCTAGAAATTTTTTTTATAATTTTTATGTCGATGCTTAAGTTGGTACTATAATTCAATCCAAAGATTAACTAGCCCTTACAGATAAATTTAACATGGAGAAGAGCTATGTCACAGACATCAAGGAAACAGTTTCAAAGGTTAAGACTGACAATTAGGTCACTGATAACCAGAGCGAAGGAAGTTTCTGCAAAGAAGTGAAAACATAGAAATCAATTTGTGTGTGGTATGGATTATACACGAAGAAATGAGAATGGTAAGCAAAGTATTTATTTATCATAACTCCATTGCTCAAATATAAGCTCCAGGTGGGATCAACTTTGCATTCTCTATCCAAGTATGTGGGACGGTGTCTGACACCTATTTAGTGCTCAACAAATATTTACTAAATTAAGTATCTTGAAGGGAAGAGGAGAACACAGCAGCAAAGACACGTTGATAATTGAAATCTATGACCCTAAATGCTAAGTTTACAAGGGACTGAGACTTAAAATACCAAAGCGTTCTCCAAGTATTGTGATGGAAGAATTCTGTTGAACATGTATCTCTTAGTTTGTTTAGGTCAATTATGTGATTCTTAGGTATTTTAGTATGTGTTACCTTTTTTGGTTTTTCAAAGACACTATGATAAACATTTAAAACATTTCAAAGATAGTATGATAAACACTAAAGGAGGAACTTTGATAAGACGATGTGAGATATTTAATCTAAAATGTATCTAGTATCCAGTTTTGAAACCACATGATTTTCTTAGGTGGAAAAAAACCATCATGATTCCTAAAGGCCCCAAAAGAGGCAAGAATTTGAAGATAGCTAAAATGCTATATGCTGAGTCTTCCATTAACTTTAAAAAATTACTTTTGAAGCCAGGCATGGTGGTGCGTGCCTGTAATCTTAGTACTTGGGAGGCTGAGACAGGAGGATCACAGGTTGAGGCTAGCCTCAGCAACTTAGCAAACCCTGCTTTGAAATAAAAAAATAAAAAGGGCTGGGTATGTAGCTTGGAGATAGAATGCCCCTAGATTCAATCCCAGTACTCCCTCACCCCCCCACACACAAATTACTTGTGAATCTATTTTTTTCTGCTTTACTATAATAAACAATTTCTACTGTTCCAGTAGAAAAGGGATTTCTGTAGCTCTGTGGGATTCATCTCATTTGCCACACACTTTACATTATCTGTGTTAAATATTTTTAAGTACAGTATTAAAACTGGACATGTCATTAGAAAAAAATACTAAACTCATGACAAAGTTTAAATTGGATAGATTATATCATCATAAACAATGTTTATCACCTACCATTAGGACACATTTACTTACACAAATACAGTGTTTCAGGGGAAGAATACCCCTTTGGAACTACAGTAGAGCAACTATGCTGTCCTTGGTTGAATACTCTGGTTTAATATTAAACCAAGAAAAGCACTGGGTATTCTGATAGCACTTACACAATTTTAAAGCCATGCACTGGAGTGCATGGAGTTTAATGGTTCACTTTAGAAATATTTATAATTAAGATAGGAAAGCAGATATGCAGCTAAAAGTCAAAGGATCTCTCTTTTTAAATGTATAAGGAAACTTGCTGGCCTATGTTTATTTGGAAGCCATTGATCTTATACTACCTACATATGGCAGGAAAATAAAGGAAAAAACCTTATTCTTGGACATGTTATTTAAACAAATCAGTATGAGAAAATCTGACTTGGACATTCCATTTGGATTACACGGCTTTAAGAATAAACAGGTTGGAGGAATATGTACAAGAAGATGCGTGTATGTGCCGCAGCTATTTGAGATAAGAAAGCTGGGTCTCGCAGCCTCCGTGTGGAGAGCCATCAGGCTGGGTCTCGCAGCCTCCGTGTGGAGAGCCATCAGGCTGGGTCTCGCAGCCTCCGTATGGAGAGCCATCAGGCTGGAGCCACAGGGCCTTCGTGTGGAGAGCCATCAGGCTGGGTCTCGCACCTCTGTGTGGAGAGCCATCAGGCTGGGTCTGGCAGCCTCCATGTAGAGAGCCATCAGGCTGGAGCCAGAGGGGCCTTCGTGGGGGCCAGCCTTCGCACCGCTCCAGGGCCCCAAGGACTCGGGCTCTAATCAGCTGAAGTAATTACAACTGGAGAAAATCTCCATGGACAGTAGTGAACATCCGCTCTTTTTCCCTTAATTTGAAATTCTCAACTTGAAAATTTATGTTTTGTACAACTTCTACTCCTATTATGATTTTACTCAAATGAAGGCTTAAAACAAATATTTCTGTTAATAAATGCAAGGAAATAAACATCAGCTTAGAGTAAGCTCTAGAAGGGGCGTTAACATAAGCCCTCCTTTCAACTGAAAACTGAGCCTGAAGAAGTGAAGGGCCCGAAGAACCTTCGCGCCGTGCTGAGGCGGACACAGCACCCACGCTGGCTGCAGCCCCAGCGGTGGGCTCCAGCGCGACAGCGTGCTCCCCCGCTCCGCTCCAGAGTGAGCCTGAGCGCAATCACTGCCAGGGGCATCAGTAATTCAATCAAATCCAGGAAACATTTTAAACCAGTAAACAGAGAAGGGCTATTCTACCTCCCGTGTAACTTAGCCAGGGGCAAGGCAAACACAGGCTGCTGAATATTTATCTTTTTATACTGCTAGATGGCTTTGCACAAATATAAAAATTTTAAGTCTAAACAATCTTTCCCTTGGATCACAAAGTCACTGGAGAATTTCCCTCACAGTTCATTTTCAGAAATAACAGAGATCTGAGCGTGTTTAACAAGCTCACTAGCCTGCCACTAGATGGCAGTAAGAAATAGTCACGGAAAGAGAATGCAGCCTGCGTATGGACTGCTCTGCATTTTCAGTTAATTAACAACTATATCCCTTTGTGGTGAACTGTAGACTCTAGAATTCTTAGTCAAGAGACAATTTCAAATAAATTTTCTAAAATAATGTCATTGCTTTTCAGAAACGCACACAGTTGCTATTAAAATGTGATTTTAAAAACAAGAAACATACACATATCAAGAAAAGAAGTGGATGAGGACGCCACCTCTCCGGATGTGTGAAACCATACCTGAAGACAGCAATTGCCCATCCCAAAGCCCATGGCATCCATGTAAATATGATCTGGCTTAGACGCCTTTGCTGCCTCGTCATCCTCGGGAAAGGCTTCTATAAATGGAGATGGTGTATTCTTGTCCTTAAATACTGTGTTTTAATTAGGAAAAAAGAAGGAAATGGTGAGAAGAGTCAAGGATTAAACAACTAATCAGGTCTCTCCCCCCACCCCTCTCTGAAGACTTACTTGGTACATTGATGACAACCTTTTCTCCTCTCCTATGCCGGATATTTCTTGTTAGGGTACTAAAACAGACAACCAAATGTCATAAATTGGTCACCTAAGATCCCTCACGTAAAAGAAGAATTTGACCATGTGCAGATGAACGGAATGAAATCCTACCTCAAACTAACTAAGACAATGCTACAGAAAATGGGTATGTGTCAAGATACTGAGAGGACTTTCTGAAAGAAGGTTTGCATTCTGTCAATCCCTCGGCTCTTGCTTGAGAATGCCATTCTCTCCCTACTCACCCGCTGTACTTCCTCAGTTCCCTGTCACTTACCAAATCAGGGTCAGGTGCTCAAGGTTGGCCATGGTCTGGCTCAGTCTATGTTCCTAACATTTCCCATGTTGACTCCAAAGATTTTAGTCAAGTTTAAGTGCTCATTTTCCCCAGGCATTTTTGGAGCCCCAATATTTCACTCCTCCCTTCCCCCAATGTGTAGCATTAATACTTCTCCTCCAGATCTGTGCTGTCTAACACGGAAGCTACCAGGCACACTGTGGCCACTGCACACTTGAAACATGGCTGGTCCTAATTCAATCATGCTGTGAGAGTAAAACATACCAGATTTTAAAAACTTAGTACAAAAAAGAAAGAATTCTTATTAATAATTTTAAAATATTACTACATGTTGAAATAACACTTTGGATAGAGTGGGTTAAATAAAACATATTGTAAAATTATGTTCATCTATTTTCTATTTTAATGTGGCTAATAGAAAATTTATGATTACATTTGTGGCTCACGCTGTGCTTCTATTGGACAGTGCTGTGATCCACTCGGCTTAATGCCATCTCTCTGCAGCCTGCTTTGATCCCTCAGGCAGAAGCCCTCTCCTTTCTCCAAGGAGGATCTCTGGTGCTACCATCTTTTGACATCTTACAGATGAACATTTTTATTTCCCTTTAAATACATGACGACACTTGAAGTCAGGAATTATGTTTATAAATCTTCGTCTCCCCCAAAAGACCATACACACTCAGCAGGTGTGGACACATTAAAGGACAGGCAGTGTCCCTCACTGGGTCAGGAGCCTTGGCTCAGGACATGTGATGAGCACTCAAGGTGCAAAGCCAAGGCCAAGAAGATTGTGCAGTCCCTGAAGCAACTTAAAACCCAAGAATCAGACTACAGAGGGCTGGGGTGTGGCTCAGTGGAAGAATATGTGCTCAGTGTGTGTGAGGCCCCGGGATCGATTCCCAGCACCCCCCCACACACACACACAAAGAAAGAAAGAAAAATTTAATTATAAACTAACAGACCTAGAAGTTTAACAGAAGGAAGAGCGTGCCTACTATACACCAGGTACTGTACATGCTTTACCTTACTGTCATGCTATACAGAATGAGATGAGTAGATCAAATACTGGTGGTAACGAAGAAAGGGGGAAAATGGTAGGAATAACTAAGGGGAAACTTCCCCAAATAGATGTTTATAGAGAACTAGGGCTGAGAAGAATCTGCTCATTAAAGAGGAGGACAAGCTGGGCGTGGTGGCGCACACTTGTAATCCCAGTACTTGGGAGGCTGAGACAGGAGGATTGAAGGTTTGCAGCCAGCCTCAGCTACTTAGTGAGGCCTCCACAACTTAGACCCTGTTCCAAAATAAAGAATAAAAAAAAAGGGCTGGGGGTGTAGCTCAGAGGTAGAATGCCCCTGGGTTCCATCCCCAGTACCACACACACAAAAAAAAGAGGAGGATAGTGGTTAAACTAATGACGTTAAAGATGACATAGAAAATGGACAAATCAAATTTGGATGCAAGAAGCAACCATCAGATAGCCCCGGGCTTCTGGGGCATGGGCAGGAGCGTGGGCGCTGACTCCTATGGTTACTTAGGAAAGAAGCCAGATTTCAGTAAATGCTCCAAGAGGACTCCTGGCCAGAATACCATTCTGAGGACAGAGACCTGAGTAGGGGTTATTTCAACAGAGCCATACTCACCTGAAGCGGGGGTGCTTGTTTATTGCTTCATCTGGAAAGAAGAGGGACTTGGACGCTCCTCCTTCGACTGGGTTGGGTTTGTACTCGGGCAGTGTGAACCCAGGACAGCCTAATCTACAACAAATCAGAGAACTAAATCGATGGGAATGGCTTTCAGGAATTTCAGGATTGGCCTGTAATCTTCCCATGATTCGCATCTGTTAAAAACATCTCATTTCTAACATTCCCCTGTGTAGGAGACAGGAAGGACTGGGACTCTACAGCCACTTCCTGTGCTATGTCATTTGCTTTAGGATCTTCCTCTGTGATTCCAGCCCATTACTGTCAGCTGCCACTCACTCACCATCTGCAGAACATGTGAGCACGGAGTGCCTTCCGTTGGTGACGTGTTGTCATGGGTTACGGGTGTTCCCTGAACAGCTTCTCTGGTGTACTCCTTCACTAGCTATAAACTCAGGTTTTGACCCTGTACACGACCATTGCCGCCCACCCTTCTGACAGGCCTCCTGTGAATCTGGACGGGGTCTCCTGGTTTCTGCCTCTGCAGGTCCCCCTCAGGAATCCCTCGAGGTTAGGCAGTGTCTCTGCTGTCCCCAACTACCTGAGAGCTCCCTTGGAAGTTTGAAACCCAACCCTACCTGACCTCAACAAGAGCTCTAATTCCAACAGAGAAAAACGAGGCTCTAAATTTGTCCCTACGTAAAGCTCAAGCTCCACCTGACTCGCATTAGGCCGCCCGTTCTTCCAAGTCGGGAATTGTAAAGTCAACTCTGTGCTTTAAGGAAGGACAGAGACTAACCGGGCTAGTGAAAGCACAAGCAGGGCTCTTGTCAGAGTTTGCGATCAATGGCTTGAGGGCCAAGACCAGCCCACACTTTGTTTTTCAACCCTACCTTTCACAGAGTGAACCTGGGGAAGCAACCACTGCAGCTGCTGATCTTATCTGGGAAGCAGTTCCCAGCTTCAGGGACCCTGCGCTTTCTTGCAGCTGTGTGCACCACTTACTATGAGCCTGCAGCTTCGAAAAGTTCTTTAGGACAGTGACAAATGTCAGTCTGGGGGACTCCTTGCTAACAGAGTCAAGTCAGATGAAGACACTGGGAACACGCTTGTGTGGCGGGGAGGCGGAGTCAGAGCCAGAGCTTCAGACACCGACAGCGCTGCCTTCTTCTAGAACAGTGCTGTCCTACAGCGCTTGCTGCAATGGTGGAAATGGTGAAGATCTGTGCTGTCCAAACCCATGTGGCAGCCACCGGCCACATGTGGCTGAAACGAGGCCAGTGTGACTGAGCAGCTGGAATGTTCATTTCATTCAAGTTTAATTTAAACAGTCACATGACTGCTGCTTTGGACTATCATTCCACAGTACAGAACTTGGCCTCTTTGCAGAGAGATCACTCTGTTTAAACTTAAAGCATTCCTTCTCGCTTTATCCTGTTATACAACAAAACCTCAATATTTCCTGCAATGTAAGGGGAGGTTTCTAAGAACTAAATCACTAATAATTATTCTCATTTTGCTTACAAGTCCAAACATATACTCCCATTCTAATACATACTAGATTTTTTTAAAATTTTTTTTGTGGTACTAGGGATTGAATGCAGGGGCATTCTACCTCCGCACTACGCCCCCGGCCCTATTTTTTATACTTTATTTTGAAACCGGGTCTCACGAAGTTGCGGAGGGCCTCACTAAGGGGAGAGAGAGAGAGAAAGAGAGAGAGACACAGGGAGAGAAAGAGCGAGAGAGCTGAGGCTGGTCGCGAACCCGGATCCTCCGGTCTCCGCCTCCCAAAGTACTGGGATTACAAGCGTGCGCCACCACGCCCGGCCTAGATTTTTTTTTAAATTACAGATTTGTAGAATAAAATCTATTTGTCTCAATTCTCCCTTCACAGTGACTTAAGAAGCTAAACCTTTTTTAGAAGGGCAATTTTTGCAGATAGAGCCATTCTCAATTGAGGTAAGAGACATGGTGGGGTTTAACAAAATACTTTACTTTGTGGCCCAGCAAAAAAACAGCCACCACCTATCATCCCAATTACTTGGGAGGCTGATGTAGGAAGATTACAAGTTCAAGACCAGCCTGGGCAACTTCATGAGACCTGGTCTCAAAATATAAATGGCTGGGGATGTAGCTCAGTGGTAGAGCACCCCGGGCTTCAGTCCCCAATACTGCAAAACAAACAAAAAGCTACACATCCTTAAATTTTAAAATATAAGACAAAATAGTTCTGGTTTGCCTTATGGACGCTGGCTCCTTTTAATTTGACCTATCACAAGACCCTTGACATCTCCTCTCCTCCATCCTACTGGCTGATTTTGTCCTCTTTTGACCCAGCCACTGTTTTCATCTCCACAGCCTCATCTGGGCCACCAGTATATTCTCCAACTGAGCCCCCGACTCCTCACCCAGTAAACCCTGGTACCCGCTCCACAAACACCCTCATGCCACAGCCCTGGTGAGGGCTGTGAAGCAAAAATGTGATCCACCTACCCTATCTTCCCAAGGACTCCTACTTTCAGGATAACAATCAAAATTCTTGGTTAGCTGGGTGCAGTGGTGTAATCCCAGTACTTGGGAGGCTGAGATAGGAGGACCACAGGTTCGTGGCCAGCCTCAGCAACTTAGTGAGGCCCTCTGCAACTTAGTGAGACCATTAAAAAAAAAAAAGGACTGGAGGGTGCAGCCCAGAGGTAGAATGCCCCTGGGTTTAATCCCGTGTCCCCCCCCAAAAGAAAACCTTTGTTAACTGGATGTGGCACACAACCACCTGCCCAGCCCCACCTAGCCACACGTGCACTTCATTCTCAGCTTCCTGGCGACACCAGCTAACCTGCTTTCTTCTAGTTCCAGTTGGCTTGTGCTCTCCTGGCTCACCTCAGGACTGTGTGCATGTCCCTCCCTCTCCCTGGGACATCCCCCTGCTCCCCACTCCTGTGAAACTCCTCCTAGAGCTTCGGGCGTCACTCCACCCATCCTCCCTTGCAGAAGCCTTCCTTCTTCCATCCCAGAGGCCGTCCGACACCACGTCACACCTCCGGACTCCACGCGTCTCCTTCACACTCATCAGGTGCGTGGGTATCTGGTGAATCTGTCTTTCCCATTCTCACAAAGCAAAGCTTGTCTGTTTCCCTTCGTGATGGCACGCCCACACCGCATGGAGCGGGTGCTCAGGGTCTAAATAAATGGCATCAGGCCGAAGGACTACGCCAACACTTACCAAACGAACCTATCTACCCTCACCCAGCTAGGGGTTTAAATTCTGGTGGGAAAAGAGGACACAAATGGAATGAAGGAATCACAAAAAATAAGAGATACTTCTCCAAGTATTTTTGTTTCTTTTGAAACAGGCTCTTGCTAAATTGCCCAGGCTGGCCTTTAAACCTGCAATCCTCCCGCCTCAGCCTCCCAACCAGATGGGATTACAGGCGTGTGCTCTGCGTCTGCCCTCTAGGTGGTTGATGACTGACTTAAAATAAGGTTTCAACTTCTGTATTTGGAAGTTACAATGGAGATGTGGGCAGAGCACGGGAGTCCAGGCATTTGAGGTGAGTCTGGGCAACATAGTAAGACCCCGTCTCAAAAACAGACAAAAATCAATCAATCAATCAATCAATAAAACAAAATTCCCATTTAAATGTCCCTCTCAGATCAGTGGTATGACTCGGAATGCCTGTGTTCATTACAGATATTTATCAAAAGAAAAAAAAGGGCTGGGCGTGGTGGTGCACACTTGTAATCCCAGTACTTTGGGAGGCGGAGACCGGAGGATCCGGGTTCGCGGCCAGCCTCAGCTCACTCGCTCTCTCTCTCTCTCTCTCTCTCTCTCTCCTTAGTGAAGGCCCTCCACAACTTTGTGAGACCCGGTTTCAAAATAAAGGATAAAAACTAGGGCCGGGGGTGTAGCTCGGAGGTAGACCGCCCCTGGGTTCAATCCCCAATACCGCAAAAAAAAAAAAAAGGCATAAAAATAGTTCAAAGTGTTCTAGGCCATGGAAGCCAACCCCCAGGCTCTTCTGAACTTTGAGGAGGGAGCATATTTTCACAATCGGACTGATATCCAGCACAGATAAGTCAGGTTTATGATTGGACAGAACTGCACTCTTACAAAGAGGTGCTATGTTTAATAGGTAGAATATTCAGGTACCCTTTCTAAGGTGAGAACATAATTTCACTATTTATATTTACCTTTAGGTACTTTTGGTGATAACTAGATTTTATGAGAAACCTTAAGTCGTCTTCTCAGCAGCTCATCCTGTCACAGTTGACAGGTACCGACAGTACGCTGGGGCCTCTGATGTGCTCCAACACCCCTGCGATAAGCTCTCAGTTTAGAACAGGGTGCATGAGCATCCTACCTATTAAACACAGTGCCTCTGTAAAAATGCAGTTCTACAGCCGGGTGTGGTAGCACACATCTGTAATCCCAGTACTTGAGAGGCTGAGACAGGAGGATCACAGGTTCAAGACCAGCCTCAGCAACTTAGCAGGACCGCCAGCTACTTAGCAAGACCCTATTTCAAAATTTAGAGAGGGGGAGGGGGGCTGGGATACACACACACACACACACACACACACACACACACACACACACACAACGAATGGAGTTCTACCCCATCATGAAGCTGACTTATCTGTACCTGTAGGACTGTAAGAGTATGCTCACCTCCTCCCAGTTCAGAAGACCTCTGGGAGTTGGTTTCCAGGGCCTAGAGCACCTGGATACATGCTAGCAGGCAAAAGCTCCTTTTTCAAAGTGCATGAGAAAGCAACTACTACAGTCAGAGAGGAGCGCTTGACCGTCACCAGGGGACTCCTTGCCGGGTCAGAACTGCTCAGCAGACATGTGCTTCCTCCACACTGCCAATCACAGCTGTCCTGGTCACGTGGCCTCCCCCACTGAGCCCTGATGAGTGCTCTCAGCACAGTGCTCAGCATGGCCACCACCCACACAATTGTTGCTGCAGCTCTACTGTACGTCTACCAAATGCAGTGCATAAGTATGAGTAGCCTGTAAAGTATGACAGTTGGAGGAGGAGGACTTGGGTAGCAGCTTGTTCTCTTAGTACAAGCTCTGATGCACCTGCTAGGACACGTTAACATAGGCACTAACCTGGGAAATGACGTTATTGTGCAAAGAGCCTGATTTTCCTCTAATACGGAAGTGGCCTCCTTCCGGCGTTTCCTCATGTTGTCCTCGACAGTGTTGAACTCAGACATCGTTCCTCCGTAGGGCTGTCCCGGTGTCCCTTCAATCATGTAACTCCCATACTCTGGTCTCCAAAGGGTAGGATGGCTGGGGGGAAACAGCTTTAGTTCTATCTTATTCTTTTGCTGTGGTCTACTTTTTTAGAATTTTTAAAGTTTCTTTAGAAATTGAAAGCCACTAGGTATAAACAAAGCTAAAACGTCCTTTATAAGGATGTCAATTTTCCATAACTCTTCAACTACATGAGGATTAAAAAGTATTGGGTCTAAAATATTTATAAGTAACCAAAACCATACACAGGGAACTCGTTCACTGGGACAAACCTAGTCCTCTCTGCAGGAAGGCTTCATTGAGGGCTTGCAGTTCAGGGCTGGGCCTAAGCTTGATACAGCTTCCCCGAACTAGCGAGGAGATGAACTAGAGGGTGCACGCCCTTGCCCCCGCTGTGCTCTTAAATACAGAAATATTTTAAAAACATCATGCCAGCCAAACAAAACCCACATGCAAGCTTCATCTGGCACCATGGTGTGATCCCAACTGTTTCAACAATGCGTTTCTTAAAAATAAATAAATAGTTAATAATAGCGCATAGACCTTATATTTTGCTTACTGTACTGCTTTGCTATATTAATGTAGTTAATCCCCGCACCTCAGAGATAAGTATTGCTATTATCTCCACTTCACAGATGAAGAGGCTGAGGCACAGAGAGATTAAGTAACTTGCCCAGGGTCAACTCAGCTATTCAGGAGAGGAACCAATATTTGAACTTGGCAACCTGGAACCAGAGCCTGTGTTCTTCTTAACTGCCATGCCATCCTGCCCTCTATAAATTTGAGAAAAGATTCTGTCTTAGCTCTAACAGTTCCAGAAGCACTAAACCAAGCCTTCAATCCATCAACTTACTTTGGATTTGTCCTTTCCCCCTTCTCTTGTAGAGTTTCAAGAACATCTTCTCCAGACAGGACCAACTGGACTTTCTTATTTTCATGATCAAAAGATACCAACATGTATTCCACCTATTGAGAATAAAGGCGAGAAAGATTAGCATTTTCCAGACTCAAGCTCAGCATGACCTTTAGAAACAAAGGCAAGGAAATGTGAAGGTTGGAAAGGATTCACAGTAACCGAAGACAGTCACATTTGCTTACAGTACAGCATCTAATAAGGGTTCATTTGCATAATATGTAAACCTCCAGAAGATGATCGGTCCAGAGTGACATTGAGGACAAAGGACTCATTCTTCAATCCCTTCTTTCCCCATTCTACTTAGTATCTCAGAGAAAGGTCAAGATGCCCTTCTTGACAAATTCTACTTCAAAAGAGTTGTGATTCACAGCTAACACGCTATAAACTGAGGTCGTGGAGATGTTGCATTTTAAATTTTATTTCCTCAACGGGTTTACTATAGTTTAGGAATGTGGTCATCTGGGGATTCTAGTCAAGGTAGATTAATTACAATTACTGGCAGATTTTGTCATAATCCTACTACAAGTCCCACAGTGTGGAAAAGTTATTTTAGGGGTTCTGACAATTTAGTTTTGGTATATCACAAATAACGTAAGATAATTTCTCTGCTCTGAAATGGCATAAAATTTACAATGCAGGGCACACTGGTGCATTGATAACAATACCTGGTGGAATTCTGATAAAACCTGAGTTACATACTAAAGTAAATCTTCTGGACAGAGTACAACTAGAACTTGCTTTTGTTTTCCCTGAAATCTCATGCTTTAAAACATGATAGTTGCTATGATTAGGAATCACTATCTGTGACTTACATAGAACACCCATTATCCCTATGTAAGTGAAGAAGAATGGAACTGGATTATTCACGCACACCCTGGAAAGTAGTGCCCTTTGCACAAGGACAAGTACAAGTGACTGGAGAAAAGAGGTGGCAAACTGATGCCCCACAAGGCAAACCAGCCTGACACACTTAGTTTGGCTTATATAGCTCAAAGGAGGAGGAGGAGGAGGAGGAGGAGGAGGAGGAGGAGGAGGAGGAGGAGGACATCCACTATTTTCTTGACATATCTCATGCAAATTCAGATTCCCAGCCTTAAAAACACCCCCCAGAAGCCAGCACTCAGCCTGTGTCTGCAGGGCTGGGGCCGGGCGCGCTCTTCAGGGGAGGCACACTCTGGCCTGCAGCGCCTAGTCCTTTACCCACATGCACCTGCCCAGTTTTGGAAAACATATGAGTCAGCCAACCCCATCACAGCAATGGTAATGTTTAAGAGCCTATGTTGCCCTTCAGCTAATAAATACAATTATAAAGAGGGGGAAATGTTGGTAACCACAGGAAATAGCATGGTAGGTTTAAACAAAAAAAATTCAATTAGCTTTTCTTAGTCATCTTGTCTTATTGATGAATTTAGAATTTTTTAGTTCAAGAAATGAGTAAGAATGCTTGCTTGATTTATGTGAACCAGAAATGTGAGCTCTGCACCAGCACAATCACTCTGTCAACTGACTGAAAATGGCAGGCTGCAGAACCTCCAACGCTCCCTACATTTCCTACAGGTTGCAGAGAACACCTGCAGATCTATGACTCCTGGACAACTAAACCTGGCAGAACACGAAGCTCTGTCAAGGCTCAGGACGAGTACGTGAAAAGATCACAGTATGGGAGAGGAGTTCGTCTTTAAATGAGCATAATGAGAAGAGTGTGCCACGGACTTTTCATATGTGGATCCTGATCTTTAAAGCCATCACGCAAAAGTACATTCGACGACCCATTTCACAGGAGGACAGAGACCGGGGAGGCTAAGTCAGCTACCCAAGACCCCGCGCGTCAGGCAGGGATTTGAACCTAGCCCTGTCTGATCCAAAGGTCCAGTACACTTTGTTGCTAAGGACTATAGAGGATGCCAATCTTGGTAAGTGGTGACAGGCTTTTATTAAAATTATTCTAAGCTACGAGGCAGTGAGAAGTTATAGTACTGGCTAAAAATCTCTCAAATGGATTATGACTCTTTCATGATGTGGACCTCACATTACGTCACGGAAGTTGAGATGTAACGAAGAGTTGCACTCATAGATTTAAATGGATGAATCGGCCCATCTTTTAGGCCGGGGATGGAGCCGTGTGCTCTATCTATGTAGCATTCCTAATTCTTCCAGCTGGAAAGAACCTTCCTTTTTTAGAATTTCCTTCTTCACTCACTGGCTGCAACACAACTGCCTGGCATCATGTGTTATCAGAGTTATCCTCTTAACCAGATAACGTGCTTCCTAAAGGAAGAATAAAGAGATAATTCCTAGCTTACTCCATCTCTATCATTTATCTATTTCCAAAACAAGAACTCTGGAGCCATTATAGAGGCTGACTTAACAATAATATCTGTTGTTTCCTAGTTTTAAAAAAAATTGAAATCCTTAGTTTTCAAAATCATCAAGCTGAAAGCATGAGGAGCGTAAAAAGACAAAACTCCAACTTACTCTGAGTTTTAATATCAGTCAATTGGATGCCATTTAAAATGTTAACAAACCAAGCTCTCCTTAATTAAAAAATAATCATCCTATGATCTCATTAAGTGAATGGATCAGAAAAACATCAGAATATTTACCAAATGGGAAAGAACAAAAGACTTACTTTTTAATAAGGTCTAAGTTCCACTGGAAACCTTAAGAATTTCCTGAACATATATATAAATAAAGTCCTATCCGGGGGTGGTGGCACACGCTTGTAATCCCAGTACTTGGGAGGCTGAGACAGGAGGATCGCAGGTTCGTGGCCAGCCTCAGCTACTTAGTGAGACTCTCCGCTGCTTAGTGAGACCCTGTTTCAAAATAAAGAATAAAAAATAGGGCCGGGGTGTGGCTCAGAGGTAGAATGCCCCTGGGTTCAATCTCCAGTACCACAAAAAATAAATAAATAAAGGCCTTCTGAAGCACTTGTCCTCTACAGTCGCCCTGATCTTTCTGCTTTGCGCCTCAAAGTAGTTCTTTAACCTCTTACTTTTTGTTGTTTCTTCCCCCTTGCCACCTCAACACTTTCTATTTATTTCCAATTCTAGTTCATACAAGCACTCAAATAATTAACTGAATCTTTAAAAACCAAACCAGAGCTGAAATGGGGTGACTCAGTAACCCAGATAGAGTGATAACACAACGTGATGTAGGAAGACAATGCTTTCTTAATGTAAAACATCTAAAGCCACAATGGTTTACTTTCTATTCCTGGGTTTTGTCCCTATTCTATAAATCCTTTTTGTATCCAACAGAGAGAAACAAACAAAAATCAAAAAGATAATGAAATGGGTATAGAGGCCCTTCTAAACTGCGATTCCAAGGATTGAAAACACCCAGTAGTCCTCTTTCTAAGGTTTGCTTTCCATGGCTTCAGTTACCCACAGGCCCAAAATATTAATATTTGTCTTGACTCTTTTGAGAGACCAGTCATATAACTTTTATTTCAGTGTAGTTATAAATTTTATTGTTAGTTATAGTTGTTAATATTTACTGTGCCTAATTTATAAATTAAACTTTATTAAAGATATGTATATACAGGAAAAACACAGTATATATAGGATTCAATACTATCTAAGGTTTCAGGTCTCTGCTGGGGTCTTGGAACATATCCCCCAAAGATAAGGGAGACTACTATATTGACTTCCTAACTGACTAGTTGTAAGCCCAGAAATCCAGCAACCTCTCTTATGTACATTACAGACATGCACAATCCTGAAAACATATACCCAACCCATAAATGGGTCGCAGAGTGACTAATTCAATTTCATGTACTTAACATACCATCTTGGAAGTAGCCGAAAAACAAAAACCACCACAACCCAGCTCTATTCTCACTGTACACAGATGACAACTCCCTAAAGGGACGCAGAAATACTGCTATTAAGCAGCCATTGGTTTTCCTTTAATGTGGGGGAGAATGGGCCCAATAAAAGTAACCAACCACTTTGCAAGTCACTCATATTTTAAGTGTGCACTACTTTCTCTACAAATGAGAATAAAAATCCTTTGTTTCTATTGCTAAAAGGCTAAATTTTATCCCACTAGAATAAGTTATAATCACTAATATCTCTGAGCTGTTGAATCGAGGACAAAAACACATGTAAAAGACAATTATGCACTCTGTCTTATGTGTTATATTGTGCTGCTAGGAACAACCCAGACACAATAATCCTCAGGTCATTTAATGCAGGTTTGAACAAAGGCGAAATGCTTTATGAATGTTTGAAATTAGGCCAATAAAAATAAAGAATCTTATGCCAGGCATGGTGGCGCACGCTTGTAATCCCAGTACTTTGGGAGGCGGAGACCGGAGGATCCGGGTTCGCGGCCAGCCTCAGCTCTCTCTCTCTCCCTGTCTCTCTCTCTTTCTCTCTTTCTCTACTTAGTGAGGCCCTCCGCAACTTCGTGAGACACGGTTTCAAAAAAAAGTATAAAAAATAGGGCCGGGGGCGTAGCGCGGAGGTAGAACGCCCCTGCGTTCAATCCCCGGTACCGCAAAAAAAAAAAAAAAAAAAAAAAAGAATCTTAACTGAGGGTGATGTAAGAACTCAGCACAATACTTAACAGAGTAGACATACAGTAAAATACTTGTGATTGTTACCATTTAATATAGTAGTTAATATTCAAAGTTTTAGGATTTAAGTCTGTGAATGGCATTTGCCACTAATGCAAAATTAAGATTTTCCCTTTTCCTTAGCTTTTACATTTTAATACTCTTCCATGAGGGTAAGAACTTCTGGGAGCTTAGAATTTGAAGTATGACTAGGCATTTTATAAAACACTAACTTCTTTTCTTCTTTGCAGTACTGGGGAATGAACCCAGGGCTTTGGTACACGTCAGACAAGCCCTCTACTACTGAGGTACATCCCCAGCCCTTTTAAATTTCATTTTGAGATATGGTTTTGCCAAGTTGCCCAGGCTGGCCTTGAACCTGCAATCTTCCTGTCTCAGCCTCCCAAGTTGCTGGGATTACAGGTGTTCAACACACCAAGCTAAAACACAAATTTCTTAATTTCTACTCCCTAGAGGTGAAAACAGTGCTTAATTAGGAAATAATCTAGTTCCATAAGACTTGGAGCCATTATAGGCAGTTCCCCATTCAGGGAGAAACTTCCCTGTCAGTCTGTATATAAATTAAAAACAGGAATTTCCCCTCTCAAAAATATTTAACCCATCACATATCTGACCTCTGGAGAGAAGGAACCTACCACCAAAACCTTGATGGATAATGAGCTGCGAGGCAGACCACAGGATGAGATTCCTTACACCCCGGGAAGGGTCTGGACCAGGTGGCCAGGTCAGGAAGGCAAGACAGTGAGGGGCTCCACAAAACTCAGCCAGGAAGATGGGCATGCAGGGCAGGGTCTCCAGCCATCCTAACTCAAGTTTAGGGCTCGAGGCCAGCTCCTCCATTCCACTGCTGGCTCTCTACCACTGGCCCACACAACAGTTTGGATTTGCTTGCTAGAATCACCGGTAGCCCCTCACCCAGCTTTCTTTACAACTCCCAAACAAATCCACAGCCACTCTGAGGGTCTGAGGTTCTAGTGAGACCGGATGACTAACCAGTGCCAAAACACAGTGTCTTGCTGCCTCCCCCCGCCCCCCACACACACCCACACACAAACACTATCCCCTTTGTCTTTTCATCCTTCAACAAAGCCCTGTGCTGAGCAGGTGCTGGTAATACTGTAAAAAGCCAGGCAGATGTGGCTCCTGTTTTCAAAATTATACAATAGCTGGAGAGACAGCCAATAACATGAGATGGCTGAATTATCCAGGCAAGGGCTCAAAATGACCTGCATATGTAACAGCAGGGACTAACTGTGGCAACAGCCCCCTCCATGTTATAAGTTCTTTTAATGTCCAGGAGCATGTGTCAGTCCAGAAGACGGTTCCCTCGCACAGCAAAGTGTTAATGACCACGTATGAGCACTCTCAACCATCAAGCCGGATGGTACCATTTCTCTATCTAGCACGATACTCAAACTTCAAACTTGGAGCACCCAAAGGTGTGAGCCACCGTGATACTACTGAATTTTTAATCACCCACAGTTACACAGAGAAGACCCACACGCCATGATCTAAAGAACAGCTGTGTTTAAAATAGTGGGAAGCTGAGTAAGAAACTCTAATACAGACGTAATCAAACTCCATATGGCTCAGAATGTGGGTTAAGGTGGGCTCTCATGTTAAGACTTGCTATCTAGTAATGGCATTACAAACATCAGAACCCCTGTTTCCATGGTCCTATTTGAGCAGCTTTGAGGGACCAGTAAATACAAAGTAGAAACCATGGTGTGCTTTGTGTGTGTGTGTCTGTGTGTGTGTGTGTGTGTGTGTGTGTGTGTGTGTGTGTCTGTGTGCACATATACATACATACATATGGCATATATATATGGCAATATTTTAAACTGGTTGAGATGTTAAACAGCCCTATGTCCCAAAAAGGCAATGTTTAATCAGTTTAGTCTAAAATTACATCAAATTCTTAAAACATTTCATGTATTTTGAGAAAACAGGTTTTTCCCCCCTACTTTAAAGTGTCAGTTCATTCCACAGAATTACACATGATATACTCCTCTCAGGGAAGTTTAAATTTTTAGAAACCAAAATAAACATGGCCTGGCCCTGACCTGGTTTTCTGTTGGCACGCTCGACTAGGACTTTTAGCTTAGAGCAGGCTGATTTTTATTTATAACATATTAATCCCAATTTTAACACTACATAAAAATAAATCAATGACTTTCCCATATGGTTAGATGGTGTTAACTTCCTTGAATCATTGTGTTGGCGTACACAGAGAAAACATTCTTCACATGCCTAGATTAGTAATATGAGGCCCATGTGAAAAATCTGAAGACTTTAAAAGAGACAAAGAAAACAGGAGCTGCAGGGAGAATTGTGGTGACTCTCATAAAAGGGGAAAACGACACCCTTCACTAAAGAAATAAATTGTGCTGTTCATTATGATAGTCACTAGGCAAATGTGGTTATTTTTATTTTAAATTAATTAACATAAACTAAAATGAAAGAATTCAGGTCTCTAGTCCTTACTGGATAGTACAGAGTAGAATGTTTCTATTACTACAGAAAGTTTTATCAGACAGCACTGAACTTAAACCCCAAAAAAACTACAACCCTGGGATTAATTCAATGTGGACACACTAAAGTATTTAGCCCGGACGCACTAATGTTGGCACAAAGGAAATCCTTGAATATGTTTGCTCTTCCATGCCTTGCAGATGGCACGAGACTTTTCCGGGCCTCTGAATTTACATTGGCTATTTTTTTTTAATCATTAGACTATACTTCTGCATATGTCAGTTAAAATTTTTGACACGCATAAAGCCCATGAAAGCACTCCTTCCTTATTTCCGAACCTAACCAGTTTTCTCAGAAAAGGTAGGACACCAAGTTGCTTAGTGTGGCCACCAAAAGAACACAGGCATTGTGTGCAATTTAGAAACTTAATTAAAACCTTCATCTCATCTCATTAAGGCAGCATCAGGGCTCCCATTCAGGAACTGTACCAGGATGCAGCAGATCCTACTAACGGAGTAATTCTAAACTGCTTCAAACAGGATTTGGAAGATTTAGATTCATTAATTAAACTCCTTCCCTGCCATACTTGGAGTCATGTTAAAGGATGAAATCTCAAAGGGGTAAGTCAGAGCTCTTGACTTGGGGCTCTGACTCGGGCCAGCTACCTGCTGCCCTGGGCAGAGGTCAGCGCAGGCTACATAACTCTCGAGTGAGGTCAGCCTGGTTTTCTTATAAAGGGCTCATCCTACATCTGCCTTTTCACAGCGCTCGCCTGCCAGCAGAAGATTAGCTGGGAAGGCTGCAGTCACATTACTACACTTGTTAGCATTTATCCTGTGGACCGAGAAATTTACCAAGTATATTCAATAGTGTCATTCTGAGAGTGCTGCCATTTCACTGAGAATCACTGGCCATCTGGAAATGAAAATGTTGAAGTCAGCATCTAAGGTTCCAAGACACATTCACATTATCATAAAAAAAAGGCCGCTTCCTTCACTACCACCATCCCTTCCTCTATTCTGTCTTCTTCTCCTTCCCACCCTCAAGCCGCATCTCTGTTTGGAGCCTTTAAAACCGCCCCAGCTCTTCCCCTTGGCTGTCTGGGTGGGAACACTGAAGGGCAGTGCAGAGTGCAGGCAGTGTGACTCTTGGCAACTTCTTGTGCTTCAGTTTTTTCTTTAGTAAAATGAAGACATAGCTACGCCGAGGAGCAGTGCATACAATGCTACATGTAAGATGCCTGATACGGTAGTAAGTGCATAGTACCATCAAATGTTAGTTTATTATGTACTAACTCTAGGGCGGTGATAACTGACTGAGGCAGAATACTGTCTTGTATTGAGGCAGAATACTTCAAAGGTTGGTTACGACACCTTAGTGGGCCATGAAGGTGGGCTGCAATCAATATTACAAAAAAAAATTTTTAATAGAGTGGAATAAAAATATGAGGATATGTCACTCACAAGAAGGGAAGTACTATTACACACACACACCGTTTCACAGAGCATTTGTTTTAGGGGCACTGGTCTTAGTCAAAAGTGAAAGTTACTAAAGTGGAGTACCGCCTACTTTGCGTCTGGCTGACCAGGGTCCTTCACCAAGCAGATAACGCACTCCTCTCCCTCAAACTCTTAAATGGCTCACAGTCAGCAGAAAACCCAACACTGCCCCCCAAGAGCACTAGGCCACTCTTCTGGGCCTCCTTCATCTTGGCCCCTCTGCACCACGCTGCAGCTGCACCGGCCTCTTGTTTCTCCAGCAACCACTCCAGAGCCGCGGAAGCACTGCCGCTCCCAGTGCCTGCAAGATTCTACCCGCGCCTTCAGAGAGCTGGCTGCTCAAGTGCCACCTCTCCAGAGAAACCGCTGCCGACTCCACAACACTGTGACCCCCTCCCTGCCCCCACGACACCAGTACCAAATATAACATGTGACTTTCTCTGCAGTGCCAGGAAGGTCATTTTATCCAAGTGCACTGTCTTGTTGCCCAAGGTTACTCCTTCAGAAAGTATGCACTCTTAAGCCGGGCGTGGTGGCGCACACTTGTAATCCCAGTACTTTGGGAGGCAGAGACCAGAGGATCTGGGTTCACAGCCAGCCTCAGCGCGTTCTCTCTCTCTCTCTCTCTCTCTCTCTCTCTCTGTCTCTCTACTTAGTGAGGCCCTCCACAACTTCGAGAGACCCAGTTTCAAAATAAAGTATAAAAAATAGGGCCGGGGGTGTATCGCGGAGGTAGAACGCCCCTGGGTTCAATCCCCAGACCGCAAAAAAAAAAAAAAGAAAGTATGCACTCTTAAACACTTTTGTTATTTAAAACATGAATCGTTCTAAAATTGGTTACATCCTCTTCTGCTAGCAATAAGAAGATACTGAACACATTTCCACTTTTTATTAGGGCATCAGACTTCATTAGCAATTTCATGTCTTTAGACATAATTAAACAAGACTTAGAGGCACATGAGGTGGCCATATCTGGATCTGCTTTTTTGCAGCAGCAGCATTCAGGATTGGTTCCTCTTATTTTTGCCTCAACTGATTTCTTGTAGTTCATCATGAGCTGAGAAACTAGGTGGCCAAGCTTGTGAGAACTATGTATAAAGGAAGTGATCTCTGGGTAAGAGCTTGAGATACACTTCTGGGAGTAATGCGCATGAACTCAGGCTTAGAAGACTTTTGTTTACTTCCTAGTTCTTGTTCTATTTGAGCAGCAAAATCAACAGATCATAACCCTTAGACCCAACACCATGATGGCAGGCCAGAGCACTCCCATGCTTGGCACAAGCAAGCAGGGCTGTTGGAAAGTGTGCTGGAAAATAATACAGCTTCTAAGCACCTGCTTTGGATGGATATGTGAATCTTTAGAGAGGGAAATGAATGGACATGCCCACATAACCTCTGTCGATTTGTTTGAGTCTTACAGTTCTCAGAGA
The DNA here is from genome assembly GCA_004027185.1 of Glis glis. Classification (NCBI taxonomy): domain Eukaryota; kingdom Metazoa; phylum Chordata; class Mammalia; order Rodentia; family Gliridae; genus Glis; species Glis glis. Next base: position 16,569 of record PVJS01011687.1, on the reverse strand, counting down.
ACATACTTTATGAAGATTATTTTTAATGTCAACTCTCAAGTATTTAAGGTCACTGCTGCAATCCCTAACTTGTTTAAATACTTCAGAGAGGTGCTAGCCAGCTTTCACAGATTCTTCAAGACTTTGTGAAATTCTGGAAGTCCCAGCTCACAAATCTTGTGGTTAATCCAAATGGGGCAGAATCACATCCCAGATTCTTAATCATTTCCAGGAAAAAGGTTAGGAATCTCTCAGCCTAAGATTTTGTTTAAATTCTGCTAAATCAGCATCAGTTCAAAATGAAAGGAGTTAACTGAACTCAAAGAAGAAGAATAACAACAAAGCATCAGACAGGAGGGGAGCCAAGATGACATCTGCTTTGGGGGTTTTCTTAGTAAACTTATTGTCAGTTCAACTACCAAATCCTGACCATAACAGACACACACACAAAAACTAAGAATACAAACAGTTCTGTGAAAAGTGTCCAACAGAGTAGAACCATATCCGTGTGAACTCTCTGAGGACAACCAATCCAGATAACCAAGTTTTTTAGTTACTGGGTATACAGCTCAGTGGTAGAGTGCTTGCCTAGCACTTGCAAAGCCCTGGGCTCAATCCTGAGCACCACAAAACAACAATAAAAATGAGGCTTCTTATATATAACCCCCCATCTTCTTAAACAATGTCTGAGAAATACAACCTTTAAGTAGAGATTCAAGATCATCATTCTAACATACTCAATCCATTCCATGATCACCCTGTATCAATACACAGTGATAACTCAGTAGCCACAGAAACACTAACCTAAATGACCCAAACCCATATGCTTTTCCAGTCCAAGTCTGTTTCCTTCTAAAAATTATAATCAGGATTTCAAGGACTATACGAGTCGCAAAAACATGCATAGGCTTGTGGCATTTATTTTAGCCAGAAGCCAGTTTTTGTTCTTTCCCAAGTCTTTCCTAAGTTCAAGATATGTTCCTGCCAGAGCCCCCGTGCCTGCCCACCTGACAAACCCAGTGGCTTCATGTCAGCGCTCATCTTCCCCTTCCTCCCCAAAGCCTGCTGCCACCCCTCCAGCACTACGCTCTCCACCCTGTTCTTTCTCAGGATCCCATATTCCTGTTCCTCAAGTGTCCATTAGAGTTCTGAGGCACAGCCGACGGACGTCTCCTCTCTCTGGGTTATCTCGCCCTCCACCTTGCTTTTTAACCACCTTTAGGCTTGTGGCTACCAAACCCACAGCAGCTCACGTTGCTCTAGTTCCCTCTCCTCACTGTCTACCTGGTATTTCTACTGCATGAGTGGAAGACTCAAAGGGCTTTTAAACCAGAGTATTCAAGCCCATTTCCTCAGCAACTAACCCTACAGAGATTCTTATGGAGTCACCTACACTAGAAACCTGCGTGAGAGACAAACCCACTCCTATGCTGGGTCCTCCCAAGTCTCTTTTTAACACGCACAATTCTTCATATCTAGAGGCTCAGGCCAGCCCCTTCTTTCTCTCCTAGCAAAGACTACATCCTGTAGTGTGGGCTTCTTGTCTCTAGTAACTCCTCACCTGTTTTTCACACTAATACCACAATGAACTAGAAGAAATATCCTTGTACCATTTTTGGACTTACATTATCTTGTCTCCCAATATAGCCTATTATAAAGTACCTTAAATAGCCTCAATTCTGTCTGACTTTCTAGCCTCAAACTCTAGCCATCTCCTGTTCCCTGCTTGGCCCCATCTCAAGGCCACACTAACTAGGACTCTTCAACTCTGGGCACCATCATAGTCTCAGATCGTACATGCTCTTTCCTTGTCTTTTCAACCTTCCTTCAAGATCTTACCAGAAACGCCTCCACATCTACGAAACCCTAGGATCTCCAGGTAGGGTGCAAACTCTTCCTCTCCCCCTTCCTTCTGCCCCATACCCAAGCCGCTACATTCTTACACAGCAGAGCTTCTCTCTTTTCTTAGTGCTGTCTTCAATCTCATGACCTAGCACAGGAAGTGCTCAATATATAGAAGGTGCTTAATACATACTTCTTAATTTAAAAGTCATCCATCATAGAAATAAAGTCTTTAGTGTTTTGCTACATGTAAATAACGCTTCAGTCTCAGCTTTTCTGAAGGATGCCAGCTTACTTGTTATAGAAAAGTTGTAAGGCTCAAATCGATTTAGGAAGTTAAAGACAAAATTTTCTAGAAACCTAGTATCTATGGCATTATACTTACTTTTTCAGTACCCATTAAAGCATGTTATTTCAGGAAAAATGCTGAAACCCAATAGGTGACAGGGCTAGGAAATGGATTCTACCACTTCTCATATACATTTCCTGATTTTTGCAAGTTGTATGGAGTTTAGAGCATTCTGAAGCAGTTAAAAGCACTTGCCTAGCATGTGCAAGGCCCTGAGGTCAATGCATAGCACCACAAAAATACATGCATAAATAACTATAAAATGGTTAAAAGACAGAAATATATCTGTAAGTATATAATTCAAAATCAAATGATAGGGCTTTGTGATTAGTCTTACAGATGAGGAAATAATAGCCCAAAGAATTAAAGTTTTTTAGTAGCCAGGTGTGGTGGCGCACGCTTGTAATCCTAGTACTTGGGAGGCTGAGACAAGGAGGATCACAGGTTCAGGACCAGCCTTGGCAACTTAGTGAGACCCTATTTCAACATTTTTTAAAAAAGGACTGGGGGTGTAGCTCAGGGATAGAATACCCCTGGGTTCCATCCCCAGCACCACAAAAAAAAAAGAATTTAAGTTTTTTTTTTTTTTTAATCTAGGATCACATAACCATTTGGGAGGAGACCCAGGGCTTTGACTCTCATTTTCAGACTAATGCTATTCATAAAACATATGCAAACTTGCGAAATAATTGTGTTTTAACCAAAGAGTCATCGGATGTTAACAATGATATTAAATGACAAACATGAATTATATAAGAGCAAAGGAAATCTTGACCTTAAAAACTTGGCTAGCCAGACGTGGTGGAGCACGCTTGTAATCCCAGTACTTGGGAGGCTGAGGCAGGAGGATCGTAGGTTCGAGGCCAGGCTCAGTTACTTAGTGAGGCCCTCTGCAACTTAGTGAGACCCTGTTTCAAAATAAAGAATAAAAAGTAGGGCTGGGGGTGTGGCTCGGAGGTGAAAATGCCCCTGGGTTCTATCCCTAGTACTGCAAAAATAAATAATAAATAAACAAATAAATAAATAAAAACTTGGCTAAGTCTTGGTCATTGGCAGGTGTCTTATAATCAATCATACTGACAGCCAGCTGTGGCAAAGTTCACAGACAAAGGAGAGCAGAGCTAAAAGGATAATAGAGAAAATGGGAAAGACTTCCACTTCCAGTCAAGACACAGTAACAGGGAATATAATTTGCTCTCACCTAAAGCAACAAGACAGAGACAGACAGTCTCGAAAGAGGAAGAGGAGTGGGGTGGGGAGAGAGAGAATATGAAAGAATAGTTCTTAAGATACTGGACACAGGATAACAAAGGACAGAGATTCCTGAGTTATGAGAAAAAAAATTAAGTGAGTCCTACAATTTCCCCAACTTAATGCCTGGAAAGAGGCTCTAGGTCATGGACAGGGAGGTAAAGCAGAACCCAGTGGAATCCCTTGAATTGAAGCAACAAAGCTGAAAGTCTGGAGAAGCTTGATCAATCAGAGTTTATAGAACAGGGTATCAGAAAGAAGAGAGCTGCACAGAGAACACCAAAATCCCTCCTGTAGGCAGTAAATCAACCCTGCATGTGAGGTAAGCTGGGACAGGGGATAGTCTCACCAGCAGTATCTATCATAATTCAGGGGTCCTGGTCAGAATGCTCAGGGAATAATTAATCCTAAACATAGACTTCTCTGGATCTACCTAATAAATTGTACAAGCAACTCCAGGAAGGGTCGTATTTCTAAATAACTATATTTCAGAACAAAGTTTAAGAATAGTTACCAGAATATACAAATACTAAGTACACAACAAGGCAAAATTCAAAATATGCAGCATTCAATCAAATGTTGGATGAATGTCTAGCATCCAAAGACTCAAAATAAAGAGAAAAATCAATCAACTGCCCCTGAACCTAAATGACAAATTTAATAGAATTAGTGGCCAACAACATTAAAAACAGGTATCAGAACTGTATTCCACATGTTTTAAAAAGTGAATTAGTAAGGCTGCAGGATAAAAGACAAATATACAAAACCAATTTTATTTCAGTATACCAGCAATGAATAACCAGAAATTGAAATTTAAAAAAATAATGCAATAATGCAACTTAGAATCAAAACAGATGAAACACTGATAAATCTGACAAAAAAAAAGATATGAAAGACCTGTACACTGAAAGCTACAAATATTGCTGAGAGAACTAAAGAAATGTAAATAAGTAGAGAGATGTATTTGTTCATGAGTAGGAAGACTCGCTATTGCTAAGATATCAATTCTCTTCAAATTAATCTATAGATTCAATGCAATTTCATTAAGGGTTTTCTTTTTTCTGTCTTCTTTTTTTTGTAGAAAATTGCCAATCTGGTTCTAAAATTCATGTGGAAATGTTCAAAGTATCTAGAAGAGTCAAACCAGTTTAAAAGAGAACAAAGTTAGAAAGTTAACAGTCCTTGATCTCATGACTTCTTAGAAAGCTACAGCAATCAAAAGAGTGTGCTACTGGGATAAAATAGACAAATAGGTCATGGAATAGTACAGAGAGCCAAAAAATAAAATCATACATATCTAGACAACTGATAATAGACAAAGTGAAAAAGGGGTAGTCTTTTAAACAAAAATGCCAGAGCACCAAGCAAAAAACAAACAAAACCCCTTAACACATATTTTGCATAATGTACAAAAATAAATTAACTCATAATGGATCACAGGCCTAATGTAAAATCTAAAATTATAATACTTCTAGAAGAAAACATAGGAGAAAACCATTGTAACCCTGGATGAGGCAAAGATTTCTTAGATACCATACCAGATTTCTTACATAACCATACCAAAAGTAATCCATAATCCATAAAGGATCCATAATCCATAAAGGAACAAATGGACAACTGGACTTTAACAAAATTAATTTCTGTTTTTCAAAAGATCCTGTTAAAAGAATGGAAACAGACTAGGAAATATTTGCAAACCTTGTTTGATAAGACTTACAGCCAGAATATACACAGAACTCTCAAAAACTTATAGTTTGAAAACAAACAAATAGACAAATGATTTTAACACTTTACAAAAAAGATAGAAAGATGGCAAATATGTACATGAAAAGATAATCAACATCATTGGTCTTTAGGGAAATGCAAATTAAAAATACAATGAAATGCCGGGCGTGGTGGCGCACGCTTGTCATCCCAGTACTTTGGGAGGCGGAGACCGGAGGATCCGGGTTCTCAGCCAGCCTCAGCTTGCGCATGTGCGCGCGAGCGTTCTCTCTCTCTCTCTCTCTCCCTCCCTGTCTCTCTCTCTCTCTCTATTTAGTGAGGCCCTCCGCAAATTCGTGAGACCCGGTTTCAAAATAAAGTATAAAAAATAGGGCTGGGGGCGTAGCGCGGAGGTAGAACGCCCCTGCGTTCCATCCCAGGTACCGCAAAAAAAAAAACAAAAAAACAAAATACAATGAAATACCACCACACACCTAATAGAATTGCTAAAATGAAAGAGACTGCCCATACCAAATGTTAGCAAAGGTGTTAATGAACTAGAAGTGACATACCCTGCTGGTAAGAATGCAAAACAGAGCCAGGCATGGTGGCGCACGCTTGTAATCCCAGTACTTGGGAGGCTGAGATTGGAGGATCCGGGTTCGCGGCCAGCCTCAGCTACTTAGTGAGGCCTCCACAACTTAGTGAGACCCTGTTTCAAAAATAAAGAATAAAAAATAGGGCTGGGGGTGTAGCTTGGAGGTAGAATGCCCCTGGGTATTCCCCAGTACTGCAAAAAAAAAAAAGAATGCAAAATGGTACAACCACTTTGGAAAAGTTTGGTAGTTTCCTTAAAAAGTTAAAACAAGTTGGGCATGGTGGCGCATGCCTATAATCCTGGTATTTGGAAGGCTGAGACAGATCATAGGTTTGAGGACATCCTCAGCAACTTAGTGAGGCTCTCAGCAACTTAGTGAGACCCTATTTCCAAATTAAAAATAAAATATGTCTGGGGGTATAGCTCGGAGGTAGAATACCTCTGGGTTCAATCCCTAGCAACACACACACACACAAAGTTAAAATATACCACTTGTAGGTAATCCAACAGTATTGCTCATCTTTTCTCCTATGTTTCCCTTTTCTTTGGTTTGGTCTGGTGCTCTCTCTCGTGTACCCACATGTACACATCTACCATGGACACAGGGGAACTTTTGGGGTGTTATGGAAATGCTATATCCAGTTTGGATTTATATTTTACATTGGCTATGGTGGCAGACACCTGGTTGTATGTACTTGTTAAGAGTCATTGAGTTGAAGCCGGGCGTGGTGGCACACACTTGTAATCCCAGTACTTGGGAGGCTGAGACCAGAGGATCCAGGTTCGCGGCCAGTCCCAGCTACTTAGTGAGGCCCTGTTTCGAAATAAGGAATAAAAAAATCAGGCTGGGGGTGTAGCTCGGAGGTAGAATGCCCCTGGGTTCAATCCCCAGTACCATACAAAAAAATAAAGAAATAAAAAAGAATTGGTTTAAAAAGAAAATTCACACAAAACTATACAACACACAAAAAATCAGAAACAAAAAAGCAAGAATGAAATGAACACCAGAAATAATAATCAAATTCATATTTAAGACAAGTTTAAAATTTCACCATCGAGGTTGGAGATATGGCTCCGCTGTGGAGCACTTGGCCAGGGTTCACGAGACCCTGGGTTTGCTCCCCAGCAGGGGGGCAGGATACAGGGTTGGGGGGTACTGGAGGTCTCTACATCAATTCCTGATATACACATTGGGTCAGCTGGTTTCCTAACCTTCAAAAAAAAGAACTTCTTGGTAAGAAAAGGTGAGTTTGGAAGAAAACATCAAAAGGCTCCAATCAATGTTTGGCTCATTTTTCTTTATTTTCTCTTCAGTCTTGGGGATTGAACCCAGGGGCATTTGACCCCAGCTACACCCCCAGCCCTTTTTCCAAAAAATAAAACTGAAACTGGGTCTCATTGAGTTGCTGAGGGTCTCACTAAGTTGCTGAGGCTAGCCTTGAATGTGCAATCCTCCTGTCTAAGCCTCCCAAATACTAGAATTACAAGTGTGTGCTACCCTGCCTGGCTCTGTTTTCTTGATTTCCTTGATTTCACCAATGATTAGATGCAAGCCAATAAATGTCATCGAATCAAAGTCTGGTAACGTCAAAGGAGATAGGAAGATGCGACAACTACAGAAGAAACCTGAATCTTTGTGATTATTAAGAAATACTTTAAGCCAGGTGTGGTGGCGCACGCTTGTAATCCCAGTACTTGGGAAGCTGAGACCGGAGGATCCGGGTTCGCGGCCAGTCTCAGCTACTTAGTGAGGCCCTCCGCAACTTCGTGAGACCCTGTTTCAAAATAAAGTATAAAAATAGGGCCGGGGGTGTAGCGCGGAGGTAGAACCCCCCCGGGTTCAATCCCTGGTACCGCAAAAAAAAAAATAAATAAATAAATACTTTGTGCTCAATATCTTATTCTAAGAAGTCAAAATTGCATTTTGGAATGCAATCTAGATTTTGAAATGCAATTTAGAAATTCCATCAAAAATTACTAAAGTAATGGAATAAAACTGTATCTGCACAAATTCAGTTACTTTGGAAAACCTACATATATGGAACACCTCATTCCCCAGTGACATGACTATGCAAATGAGATATACTGGATCTATTTAAATTTCCAAGTAGCATTTTAAGGTATCGCTTACCACTCCACTAACATTACCTCATTTAATCTCAATATAATCTTATAAGGAAGGTATTATTGTCCCCATTTCACAGATGACAAAACTGAGGTTGAATGAGATTAAGCAATCTGTCCAAAACTATATGGAACCCTTCAGTTAGGCATGGATGACTGTGCTTTTGTCAATTCAAGATTTATAACTCAGGACTCCACTGTTTCTGTTTTAGAATCACAGCCTTATTTATTAAAAAGTTATATGCATTTCCTAGTCAATTAAGCATTCAAAAACAGGCAAACTTGAAGTTCAAACTCAATAGATGATGAACCATCCCTTAATAAATCCCATCTCAAGTTTTACTTATGATATCGCTCATAAGTATTAAAGACTGCATTTTCCTCTCCAAGTTCACATGGACTTTTCTGCTAACTAGAAGGTAATTTATATTCTCACCTTTAAGAATCACTACACTGGGTTTAAAAAAACGAGCTAGAAAAACAATGTGTGGGTTTTTTTTCTTTTTGTACTAGGGATCGAACCCACCAGCACTCTACCTCCAAGCTACACCCCCAGACCTTTTTTAAATTTCTTATTGTGAAACAGGGGCTTGCTAAATTGCTGAGGCTTGCCTCGAACCTGTGATCCTCCTATGTCAGCCTTTCAAGTACTAGGATTACAGGTATGTGCCACCACACCCAGCAACAACGTGTGTTTTTTAAGTGTTATTTCCTGACACCTGTACACTTTGAACTCTGTAAAAGGAGATTTGATGAAATCTTATGCATTGTAAATAATCCAAAAACTGGTATAATGTGTTTAAGAAATAGAGTCAGACAGATTTCAGCTCTGATAAGGTCTCTGCCACTGTGTAGCTGCAAAGGCCTGGCAGGCAGCTAACACCAGTGTCATCAGGAAGAATCAAGAAGGATATTTGTCTAGCCAGGCGTGGTAGCTTGTATCCCAGTACTTGGGAGTCGGAGACCAGAGGATCCAGGTTCGTGGCCAGCCTCAGCTACTTAGTGAGGCCCTCCGCAACTTCATGAGACCCGGTTTCAAAATAAAGAATAAAAAATAGGGCCGGGGGTGTAGCTCAGAGGTAGAACGCCCCTGGGTTCAATCCCCGGTACTGCAAAAAAAAAAAGAAGGATATTTGTCACCATATTTGCACCATAGATTTCCCAGATCACTCTTTTTAATGTGCACACACCAAGTTATAAACAAAAATCTTTATCTGAAAATTACATGTGGGCTGTGCAAAGAGAATGCTTACACTTGCTTTTTTGCACTCCCAGCAGGAACAGAGTACTCAGGAATCTTTCTCACCTCTGCCATCATCCCCTATCCCAGGGCAAAATGAGGTTATTTTCCTGGCACCTAGGAGTTAACTTCTATTTCCCACAGAAATAGCATAATAAATGGTGGCTAGGATTAGGACTGGTCATATTAAAAGGCATCTTCTGGCTGATTTGGGAATCTACCTATTTATAAGGTTCTCACAGGAAAATACTTTCGAATTCCTAAAAGCCAGCATACGCAGGCCGCCATAATTAACAACCCCTATCACCAGTGACTGGTTGGCACCTCCAAGTGAATCCCAAAGAGTTAATGTCCTCTGGTTTAAAATACCTACATTGAAGACCTTATTCAAATTGTATTTACTAGCCGGGCGTGGTGGCGCACGCTTGTAATCCCAGTACTTTGGGAGGCGGAGACCGGAGGATCCGGGTTCGCGGCCAGCCTCAGCTCGCTCTCTCCCTGTCTCTTTCTCTCTCTCTTTAGTGAGGCCCTCCGCAACTTCGTGAGACCCGGTTTCAAAATAAAGCATAAAAGGAAATAGGGCCGGGGGCGTAGCGCGGAGGT